>JAUMHP010000055.1:3562019-3576817 GCA_032361065.1 Enteromius trimaculatus | reverse complement strand
TTAAATTGTAATAATATTTCACACTATTGCTGTTTTATAAGATGTATTTCAAAAATCTTACAAACCCCAACTGACAATAGAATGATGTTAAAATAAAAATTAAAAACAGACAGTGAATGTCATTGTAATATTTGCATACTGGATTATTTCTTTTCAAGCTATAATTTTACCTGAACACTTTTGCTGCCTTGCAAGCACTGGTATTTCCATCAGGAAATGCAAATCTAGTCATTATTATTAACATGATGATGAATGCATAATCATCCCCTACATTTTGTGTGAGGTGCTGTTGTAGATGAATAGTTTCTCTATGGCAGGTGAAGCGGTAAGCATCTTTTCTGGTTCTCTTACTCTTTCCTCCCAGAGAAGAAAGAAGTGTCACCTCACTCACTCACTCACTCATTCACACTTTCCTCCTGCGATGTGCACACACACACGCCACAGCTGCTCCCTTCCTCCTCTCGCTCTCTTTCTCACCTCCTCTTCTGTTTCTCTCACTCTCGCTGTCTCAAACTCCCTCTTTTTGCCTCTTCTCTCAGGCAAATTCTCTCTTTCTCCTCTCTGTCTCCTGTTTTTCTGAATCTACCCTGTTGTGACAGACTGAAATTAGTGATTCACAGATGCATTTAATCACATCTGAATCAAATATTTTTCCCTAACCTAATCTGGACAATATATTATTTGACAAATACCCTAACTACCCCATATATCCCACGGCACCCCTGCTAGACCTTTGTTATAAATCTACATGTTCAGCCAACTTTGTAAGCATGTAAGCTGATTATTGTTGATACTTGCAAAAAAAAGAAAAAAAATGTCCCTCAATTTTTATTGCAAACAAAAATATGTACGATTTATTTAAAAAAAAAAGTTAGACATATTTTTAAGAAATGTCACAATTAAATCGCAAGAAACATTCAATTATATGGGACATTTTTTAAGTAGAAAGATCAAAATAATTATTTTTTTACAGTGTATTCTGGTTAAGAAACTAGGACACAACCATGCAAAGGATGAACTTTTTTTCCCAGGATGAATTAAGTAAGGGATTAAATGGATTTAAGGGAAAAGAACATGAACAAAGACCTTTTTGTAATGCATTTGAACTATTTTGAACTAATTGCATTCTAAAATACACACAGTAGTGAATGTGTGCTTAAATAAAGTGGAAAAAGTTCAGTCATGAAAAATGTGAAAGTCCGGTAGTTTCCGTCGCAGGATATTACGTTTTAGGTTCCAATCATAAAACGATATGAAATGTTTTGCTCTTTACCCATGAAACTGAAGCGTCATATTGTAATTCTCATTCAGTATATGTGAAAGTAATGCCTGCCTGCCTGCTTTGATTGGATATTAAACGGTTGATTTTTTCTTAAACATAGCAACACACTGAGCAGCATCACTCTCATATATTGAAGAGACACTTTAGCCATTTTTATCAATGTCCATGGCGATAACATCCCTGCTGAAACATTACAAAGTCTCTTAGCCATTCAGAATAGAGGACTGCAAGCAAATGTTGCATAATCGTATAATTGGATCCCATCAGAATCAGTTCACGAAATCCCAGAAGTCCTCTATTAATAAATGCAACTAAATTGGCATTTAGAAAAGTATCTGAATAGCCTCTTTCTCTCTCTTTTCCTCTCATTCTCTCGGCGCGGTGGATGTGGCTGTGTCTGGTGTAGCTGTAGTGGTGCAGTCCAGTAGATGTTGATGGTGGTCCTCAGCTGGTGCTGTGTTTCGACGCATGCATGCTTGCCCTGTCTCTGTGTGTGTGCCAGTCTTAGGGGGTCCAATTCTCCATAAAGTTCAAGCCTTCGCTTTCTGACGGTTGAACTTATGCTTTTTGAATTGTGTTTGTGCCTGTTTTTTTTGTTCTCTACTTTAATCTTCTTGAGTGTTTTATTTCTTTTGGAAAATATATGCATGGTCTTGTGTCTACACATCCCCCCTAAGTTATTCTTTCTGAATTGTTTACACTGTTTTAGATTCTTTTTTTGAGTCTCTCTGAATGATTGCTATCCAGGGTCCAAGATTAACAATCACCAAGGCCACACGCACGTAAAAAGCTGGCTTTGGTGAGTAAATAAAAGCTTACATGCCTATTGGTTGGTAACTATTATGAAACTATTAAATCGGTTTAGTCTAAAAAAAGTGCTTGTTTTGTTGTTTGTTTGTGATTCAAAGACAAATAAATGCTTGAATATGTAACCTTAATACTAAGATTTCTTTTTTATTCTAGTACTAAAAATTGTTTATATATCTTGCTCCAAAATCACATGTTCTTTGTACTTTATACAATGATTGGGGGAAAACAGTTAATAATTCCATGTATTTTGACAATAAACTTCAGATTTTGTTAGCATATAAGAAATACATTATGGTTGGTAAAGTCTGTCAATTGTTAATCTTGGACCCTGTCAATATCATTCTGATTTCATTTTTGATGTTAAACACAAGTATTTACCTCATTCAGGGTAGATTTGGGCTGCTCTTCAATAATAAGTTCTGAACGTGACGAATATTGTCATATCGATTCATGAGGAAACACTACTGCAGAGCTGAAATGTCTGTGTTTTTCTGTATATTGTGCTTTTGAACTTGCTGGATCCCTTCCTTGGAAGACCTCATAAACATAAAACTGCCAAATCAAGTGTGAAAGGCTTGTGACTTTTTTGCAAATGCTAACCAGTATAGTAGACATTGAGTTGAGTTTTATTTCAGTTCAATTCAAATCATTCATATTGTAAAAGTCAAAATTGTATGTCTGTCAAACTGGGCAGTTTTTATGTAGAAGTTTAACAAATTAAAGGTCATTTTAAAACGGTTCTGTTTGTCCTGTTTATCGTCTTGATGGAATGATTGTGCGACATTGTGGAGATCAGCTGGTTTTACTCCTGGACCCTGCAACCCAGTACCCAAATCAAACAATTACATGGGTTATTAATATTAATGCAGTAAAAATGAACAGGCAATGTTTTAACACAAAGCATACTGATCATGCAGACTTAGGACATGTTACTTAACCTGGTTATGAACTTCTACTACTGTATATCATAGTTTGATTCACCGTTTAACACACACAAACAGTGTTTTCTCCTTTTATTTTGCCATTTTAACCGTTATATGCAGTTTTGCATTTTATTTTTTGTATTAGCCACCAATAGCCAGTAGGGTACGATGTTATTATTAACTAAAATTAAATTAAAACTATTTATATATTTTATATATATTGAAGCTATATTAAACCATTCAAATTCATACAAATTCTAATTCAAATAAGTCTGAAATAGATATAGTAAAAGGTAGAAAATGTTTTAATGAAAATTTGTAATGTTTAGGACGTGGAATGATTTGGAGTACTAAAATTACTAATGCTAAAAATGAAATAATAAGCTAAATAGGAATGCTTAAAAAACAAATTAAATGACCGATGGACTTAAAACTGCTAAAATTCAAACCCTAATGAAAAACCGACAATATAAGTAAGGAAAAAAAAATATTATTAAATATTATAAAAGTATAAAATAAATAAAACACTAATGGACCCTTTTCACAAGACTGATGACGCGTTTAACGCGTAAATCCTTAAAAGTTTTTTATCTTTGTATTTTTTAAAAATTATGTTCATTTACAACACCATTCTTTGTATTATATTACTTTTGCATCAAATTGCAAAAAAAATAAAAAATAAAACAGCTAATGCGAGGGTGTTTCTAATGCAGCGTCTATAGGAACGGTTTTACAGCGTTCGCTCTTCTGACTGCCGTTATCAGTCTCTCTATGTTCTTCCTTTTATTGAAAGTCATGAAAATACTATCTTGGAGTTTTTCTTTTGCGATTTGATCAAATGGGAAAGCAAAACAATATATTTGTGGTATTCTCCTATTCACTGCTCTTCAAGTTTACTCAAATATGACGACTTCCGCTGTGGAGAAACCCGGAAACGTGAAAAAGGCTCATATAAGCATTATTTTTAGCCTGCTGTCTGCAATTCTTTCTAAAACCGACCTGCCACTAATTTTCAGGGCACGACCCACCAGTTTAGACCTGCTAATAGCAAATGTGACCACAAGGGGGCACCAGATCCCAAATCCAGTTTGGTAACATTTCTAAATGTGTTTTTCATCTGCATCACAACAGTACACAGTAAAATATGACATTAATAATATGACATCAAATTTCAGATACTGCTCTCCCAACTATTGCTTATAAATAATAGTTCACCTCATTATTTAATTAATTTCTTCAAAAGATGTCTTCAATCATCTCAAGCCCTTAAGAAATGCCACAAGAAGTTCCACAGCTAATGTTACTCAAGCATAACCATGAACAAAAATGTAGATGTAGACAACAGCGAGAATGCAAAGGATTTTAACGGCCTATTCTGATGGAGTTACACCAAATTTTTGTATATTATAGTATTGCAAACTGTACTGTAAGTACAACTGAAGATGGGAAGAACAACTTCAATTGAGTGCATGAAGTCTCAACTCATTGGCTCAGTTGTGTAATATATAACAGCCATTCATTTGATTGGATTGGTTACAAAACACATTGCGTAAAGTCACAGGAGATCTCAGTCTCTTCTCAGGAGTCTGAAGAAACCCTTGGACACCGTGTAACAGGTCATATCCTCAACCGTCCGGTGCAGTGTTTTGCCCGAGCGCTCTAACAGGAACCCAGAGCTTCAGATGAATGGCTTCCTCTCACTCCTAAAAACGTACCCGGCCGGCGGCCTAAAGCTCAAAGTTGAGGAGGCTTCGGGGGAAGAAGGCGTGTGATTGGTTCAGCAGGTGAGGACTGGGAATGCCAGATAAAGAACAGAATTCCTTGCATCACTTCCGCTGTTTGTTCTTCTCTCTATTTCTAAGCGATGGAATGCTTTGCCATTCAGGAGGCCAGGAATTCAAAACAAGTTCATTAAGTTTGAATAGCGTCTTCTTTTTAAAGCCGAGTTTGACCACCACACCCTAATATCACAAAGGCCTTTCCACAATACACATCCTTCAGCGTCCAAGAACTGATTTCCTGCCCCGAAACCCCTCTTCATTCCAGCGTATCTGTAGCAGGCTGTTTGTCGATGTTGTTTTGGTACCATATCAATGGTGCAAACTAATGTTTAATGTTAAAGTGTCTTTTATGGGATTTCTTCACACCTACAGTAAATAGGTGGAGTGGGTAACAGGAAATGGCACTGCCAAGTGGCCAAACACAAACTTACAATAGCCATATTGAAGATAATGTGCAGATAGTCTGCGCCCCCTGCTGGTAGGGAGGGAAAAGTACTATTTTGTAATGAAATCCTAGCATACTGCAATTTATTTAAAAATACTATGTAAAGAAGTGTTGTTACTTAGTTTTTGCTGATTGAGTTTTTTTTAATGAAAAATAAACAACTGAATAAAAACCTAAAAAGACATATTAAGACTAAAGTGAGAATATAAAAATAAAAACGTATTCAAAATATGAATATAGTAGTAAATAATAACACTGATGTTTCAATATCACCATGTAACAAATAAATTAAGGAATTCATGATTCACAACAAATTTACTCCTGCAAGTATATCCAACTTTATCACAAAAATGGTTTGTGATAAAGTTTTTAAATGCTTTAAAGCACTTAATTTGGTTTCCCTATAAGCCAAAGAACCAATTAGAAGTTCTATATAGCACCTCAACTACCACAAAGAACTGCTGAAGAACCTGTTTGTGTGTAAAGCATGTACTTTATAGCATATTTCGACTGCTTGATGTGTTTTATGTACATCTGCTCGATGCATCATCATAAAATGTAAACTATACCGCCTAGCTCCAACTGGCTATATGATTATAAGGCATGAAGATATTCTAAACATTATTATGATCTTCTGTAAAGCAACATTGAAACAGTATTGTGACAAGATCTATATAAAGTAAATGCAACGTTGAACAACATTAATTTCACCAGATAAAAATGGTTTCAAGTTATTTCTATCTTTTGCTGTTTTGTGTCAGCAGGAAATATCAGTTTATATTATCCAACTTTTATTTTGCCATTAATTGTAATTATGCAAGTGAGATGATTGTCCGACAACAGCCAGTGCTCCACACAGAGATCTGATCGAATCATCATCCAGTCTGTCTGGAATCACATGACTAGACAGACTAAATCCAGAACTGTAGCAAAGTCTCCAAGATGCCTCAAGAAAGCTGGTTAGGTCTTCAACTCAGCATTAAAGGAATAATTCACCCAAAAAATGAAAAGTGTCATTGTTTACTCACCCTCCAGTTGTTCCAAATCTGTTTGAATTTCCAAACAGGAATTTTTTTTTGCCAAACACAAAGAAAGATATTTTGAAAAAAAAAAAAAAAAACGTGTAACCAGGGTGTTTTGGGTCACCATTGACTTCCATAGTATTTCTTTTTTCTTTCTATGGAAGTCAATGGTGACCAAAACACCCTGGTTACAAACCTTTTTCAAAGATCTTCCTTTGTTTTCGGCAGAACAAAGAAATTCATGGGTTTGGAACTATTCCTTTAATTCTATGAGTTGCTTTGCAAAGTTAAAGGTGATCAGTTTTTTTCCTCCAGGTTCTGAGACTATGGAACAGCCTTGAAGTCTAATACCTTAAATCTTTTCTTAGAACCAACCTTATTTTCCCCATGTCTTTTCTGTGATGACTGACAACTATAAAGTGGTTCTTACTTGCCTTCCTTTTGAAAAGTATTGTTCATGGAAAAAAAAAACTAACTTGCAAAATAGTTTGATATTTGGTCATCTATTGCAGTCTATTTTAAGCTCAGCTGAAGTGGCCGCATACTTTAGGCGCCTATTTAGTGTGTTAAAAGTTTTAAAGGAAAGGGTTTGTATTTGTAAAATAAGGCTTGTCCCTGCCCACGGAAGTGTTTCATAACAGCAATTCTAGAGCAACGTGGAATCTACTTTCGATGAAGTATAAGGAACACGCCATTGTGCTTTTGAGGTCTTTAAGTGAAACACTGATTTTCTCCCGCCACTTTGGATTTGGCACCATTTTGTCTTTCTAAAATCTGTCACTCACTGCTGACGCAGATCCTTTTCCTGAGCTGGTGAGATTTTTATTGTTCGGATGAAGCAGACCCTGCTATCTTCATCCACCAGCAGCTTCCTGTTTCCTGCGACACTGGAAATGCTGCATTTCTCTCCCCCTCCTCATGCTAACCTTCAGGCATTCATTCAAACCTGCTGGCCTCTTGTTTTTACTTAAGTTAATGCTTTCCTTTGTGTTTGTATTTTGTGACATTTTATTTAATGGATATTTAGCATCCTGACGTCTGGTTGGTCATTTCGTTGCCTTTAAAACTAAATCCATATATAAAACAAAGCTAAATAGATCCACTAAATGCTAGATATTTTAACAATGAAAATACAAAAATAAAAGGCAATTAGTGAAATACTATAATGTGCAAAACTACATAAAATGTACCTTGTAAAATGCATAGATTCAGCAATTAAATATATATATATATTTTTTTTTTTTCTTTTTCTTAAGTTTGCCCTAATGATCCACTTCAAAAGCATGCTAAATTCTTCACTGACAGACTCCAGCAGCTCTAGAAGGATGGAGTTTGTTCTTTACGGCAGTTTTATCAGTTCCAAACACACACAGGAATTCCGGTTTGGGGAATGACCATCCTGATTCCTCACTTCCACGGGAAGGTTCAATAAAAAGAACCTCTAACACCACAAAAGCATTTCATTTCTCACATGTCTCACAAGAGCTGTATAGGCTACAATGACCACATCACTGAAGTCCTGTTTCTGGAGCCCAAGTCTTCGTCTGTGGACCTCCTCATGTCTCAGGTTCACCAGCTGGACCAGCACATATTCGGAAACAGATCCATAATTTTCAGGTAGAGTTTACACAAGTAACTTTTTTTTCCCAAGGATTTTGGGTCACACTTTACATTATATGCTACTTTTGGGATTCTTATGAACAATATGCCACTGCTTTTTGAAGCTGGTTCAATTACACCAAGTCATTGGTAATATTTTAATGCATTATAGTAGGCTAATATTTGATTTCCACAGACACTGCAATGGTAATTGTCTATTGGCTTTACTCACAAAGCAGTACAATCTAGATGTTTTGTTGCCAGTACTGATAATATGTATAGCGTTTTGTTGTTTTATTTCATAATACACTTCAGTTTAACGCTAACACTTCAGTTTGTAATTTGTTTTAATCTCACTACGTCAGCTGACCACGCTTTATAAAACCGCCCTCTGTTGGCAAACTGTAATTTTAAGAAGGGCGTTGAACTGTTAAATGATTTGTTTTTTGCATGTGTATATCTTTATATATAATGCACTGGAATATCATTGTTTTGTGTAATTGTTTTAGCATTATTCTGAAGAATGCCATTTCTGATAGAGAAGTCTCTGTTAATTAGTCTAACAATACTGCATTGTTTGAAATATTACATCATGTTTTTCTACTTCACCCCAGGCATGGATGGATTTACCTTTCATTAATAATCGGGAACCTTTGAGGGCCGCTAATGAAGAGAAGTGAAGACTAAGATGTGACTTCTTAAGTCTGCAGAAGGTAAAGTATGCAATGCTGTAGCAAATCATGAATATGTTTCCATTCAGCATGTTTTAAAACCATATACTCCATATCAACAAAATCGTGCACTGATGAGAAGAAAGGAGACCTTTTTAACTGCTTCACAGTCCATTATTACTTTTGGTACGCGCTAGGCCAGACTCAAACTCGTACCGTGAGTAATAATGCACTGTGGCAGTGTGTTTATCAGCGTGGAGAAACTCGAAACAGGTTTGGAAGCAAATAAATGCATAAATGCATAAATGCACTCTTTACACTCGCATGAAACTCAACCATGAGAGGCCCTCTGACATCTGTATTGTTTTCCTTTTAGGTTTGAAATGAAGTGAACGCCGTACAATCCAAGGAGTGGAAATTCTGGATGCCAACTGTTCATTAAGGGTGTGCAGCACTACATTTCTGTGTGCAGCGTTTAAAAGCTGTTAATTAAGAGTTTGCTTGGCTGTATATTTGGGTTTTACTATTATTTTCTATGTATAAGACAACGGAAATGTGTTAAAGCTCTTGAATAAGTGGTTGCATGATGTAGGCCTACTAATAAATAAATCTAAGAATAATTTATTTGGTAAAGAAGCAATAATCGGTTGTTCTGTCATTGTCTATAGATTGACGGTTCTGTGGATGTCTGACAAACGTGCTAACATCGATGTGCATTGTAATCTTTTGTAATAAACAAATTTCATATGTGCAATAGCAGGGGGTAATGCAAGTGATACAAGTTATGTAATGATCACTCAATAATAAATAAAACATTATGATTAGTTTTGTGAGGTAACGTATTACTGTAAACATGATGTTACTGTATCCTAGACTAAATGTGCACATTTACTTATTTCACTTGCACAAAAACAGATTTAGTATTCCTCAAAAAAAAAAAAAAAACAGTGAAATGCAAACTTCATTACAGAAACCTGCAATAATTACGCATGCTATTTAATCCCCTTCAGTGTGTTTTCAACTGACCTTTGTTTCAGTTCAACCGTGCTAACAAGCAGAGAAGACTTTAGATAAATAACGCTTTATTTATTAAAATGCTTTTTTTAATCTGTACAGAAATTTGTCGTAAAAATATCATTTTTGTATATATAAACTTTCCCCACCGCTTAAGCAATTGATGCAGATAGTTAAAGAAAATGGTAATGAGTAAATCATGTAAATATGTGTTTTTTTTTTGCTAAAAAAAAAAAATGTAGTTCAGTTATTGGATTCTGTCTTGAACTTGAAACGGCAAGTTGCCATATGTTTAATTAAAATATTTATGGGCTGATTTACTGAAGTTAATTGTTTTTCATTAACTTTAAGAACAAAGAAAAAAAGTAACAAGTAATTTCACTCAGCAGAAGCGTGTTATTTCTTTATCTTAAATTGCATTTTACATACAAATCAATATTTGTATGAACCTATGTACTTTCCAAGGTTGAGATATTTGTGAGTGTGTGATGGGACACAAAAGCGACCATCTAAATACGCATGACGTCACTCAGTTACAATGTTGATAGCAACCAAGCGTCCAGAACGTCTAGATTCAGGCCTGGAGCAAACGGAAACATGGACGAGCGTTCCGAGCCTGACCCATCGTCTGATGCTACTGAAATAAAGACAAGCGATGTGTACAAAGTGGATAAAAACTTACCAACTCGCTTTAATAACCCGGAGTGTTTCAGAGGATACAGGTGAGAAGAGTCGTTCAGCCGCGGTGCACCATGTGATCGAAATTCGTTTATTCGTTCATTAATATACGAGTGTAATGTTAACTTATGTATTCATGTGTTAGTATTTAGCTCTTTAGTTGCATGATCCTGTCCCTGGTTCCAACAAACCTGCTAGGAAGTTTCTAGTAACGGATATTAATCCTGAATACCTTGATTAGCAGTTTCAGGTGTTGGTGCTGAAGCTTTGTGATTTATACAACATCATCTAAAAGCTAAATAAGCTTTCCAATAATGTATGGTTTGGAATAGAGCAATATTTTACCAAGATACAACTAATGTATTTGAATATCTGGAATCTGAAGGTACAATATATTAATATATTTATGGTAACGTTAGGATATTCACAAAATATAAATAAGGATATAAATCATTTTGACTTGTACAATATGTATTTTGTAGTTATTACTGCAAATAATATGCCTATCCAGGGTCACACACACACTAAGTAGATAGATGTGTGTATATGTATATGTTGTTATTCCATTTTCCTATGTTAGAAATAATAAGCATCCTTGTTATGCTTTCCAGACAAAAAGCGATCAACCCTTTATATCAAACGACAAACCAAACATATGGAAGCAAAAAACCAACAGTACATGAAATGCCGGTGAGTACACCGCACACACTGACTGTCCTATTGTTAAGATCTTTCAGAAGCATTTACACATACTGTTCATTTTTCAGACAGCCTTTAACGGAAGTCGCCGGAAGTTTTCTGAGCATCTTCTGAAAAGCGGCATGTACATGGATAACGGGTTTAACACGGCGCTGAACAAGAGTCGACTCACTGGACCCAATGAAACCACTGCGTTTCACAACAGAATCAATTTTCATTACCTATACCACACAGATGGGCAATCACAGTAGAATAACATTGATTCTCTCTCGTATATAAGCCAGTCAAGCTAAAATGAGATGCTCGGAAGCTTTTCATTTTCATGTCTTTGTTATTGAGTTGTTTACAATAGTTACTTGACCCTCATGTTGTTCCAAACTGCGAACACTTTTCTGTGAAACAAAAGATATTTTGACCATAGTCCATGCGAAGTCAGTGGGCTCAAATGTTGCTTGGTTCCCAAAAGTCTTCAAAATATCTAGTTTGTAATGCCATGAGTCTGAGTAAAGGGTGACAAAATTACATTTTGTGGATGAACTATCCTTTAAATGGGAGGAAAATGGAGTTTATAGCCCACTGGATGATGGATTCCAACCTGCTGAATTAATAAAAGCACACAACGAAGTCAGTAATGTCAATATAGTTTATTTTATTTGGTGTAGTAGAGTGAAATTCCACAGTAGACCTGAACGTAAATGTCCAGGGAATATTCTCTGGGCGTGTGACCCTCACACACAGTGGAAGCCATCAAAATATAATCCACGAGTTTTAGAAGCACTAATATGTGGAGGTAAAGCGGACCAACGTACAATCAAGCGTGTTAAAAATGTAATGCGGTGGGGTTGAAATAAGACAAACCGTGACCACAGCAATTTCAATCACTCGAACCAACCAGCATCGAAGCGTCCCTTCGGAAAGTCGTCAGTCGTTGCTGTCGCTACACTGAGGATACGGGCGGACGGTATTAAGGGTTTTGGTGTTGACTTTTCCCTGTTTTTCCTTGGAGCTGTAAGCAGCAATAATATTGTCCAGAGGGCTGGATTGTCAAGTCCACAAACCTCCAACGTTATTCGTAAAGTAAAAGGCACTTCAAAACGTTGTAACAAAATCCAGTGTATTGTCTTACATCATATACACACACATGATCAGAAATGAAGGAATGCAAAGATAGTATAAACCTTGAAGAGAGTGACGTTTTAAAACAGTTTTGCTTTATCAGGCTTATAAAAAGAAAGTAACAAAAAGCTGGTCTGTAGCACACACGACAGGTTTAAGGTTTTCATGAAGCGAAGAGAGAGAGAGAGACTCGAAACTCGTGGCGAGACGTTTCTGTTGCGTTGCAGAAACTTAAAAAATTGCATAGGCAAGAAAACATGATTCTCGGATCACAAGGAGGGAAACAAACTAAAGCAAATATATAAAAACAATAAGATTCTCTCCTCATGGACAGAAAGTAGAACTTCTCTGAAGTGAAAAAGACAAATATATACGTGTGGGGAAACTTAAAAGCAGACGGGACTTCCAAGTCAGCAGCAGTTTTGGTGCAGGGCGTTGCCCCGGTGGAATGGTGAAGCTGTGCGGTGAGCCGAAGCAGAGGAACTCTACAGCTCAGTGTCCTGATACTTTTGTGTGGTGGTGTAGTAGCCGCGCTTTGTCTGCTCCGCCAGCTGATGCCGAAACTCCCCTCCGGGCTCCTCGCCGACCGGGCGGCTCTCTGAGTATGGCAGCTTGCAAGGAGGCGTCTGGGGCTCTGGGCGCGCACTGGAGCTGGACGCAAAGATCAGAGTGTGCATTTATACTGCTAATTTGTGTGGGATGAAAGCAAGACAGTTCAGTAGGTACGCACATGATTGGGAATTTCACCGAGCTGTGAAAAGCTGCTTGGTTTGAAAGTTACTCCTGTGTGAGCAGTGCTTCATACATCATTACAAAGTGTTGCTCGTGTGACCACACCTTCTGAACAAAACCAGACTCTTACCCGATAGGCTGTGGCCTGCTGTGGTCCAGTTTCTGAGATTTCATGGGGACGGCATAGATGTCTGGATGTTTCTGTGCAATCTCCAACTGAAAACAGGCAAATCAAACACAACAGAATTGCTAAGTGAAAATGAAAATATCACAACTAGAATTGAAATCAGAACTGGCATTTATAAATTGGAAGGAGGAGAATATTTTTGTATGATGAATCATCAAAACTCTGTTTTCAAGAAGAAAAATTGTGTAAATACTGAAAAAATAGCCAGTCATAAATAGCACGGCTATATTAGTAGCAATAGCCAACAATACTACCATTGTATGGGTCAAAATTATTTATATTTCTTTCATGCTAAAATTCACTAAGATATTAAGTAAAGATCATGTTCCATTACAATATGTGCTATATTTTGTACCACTACCATTACCATGAATATTAATATGCATAGCTAAGAACTTCATTTGGACAACTTTAAAAGATGATTTTCTCAATATTTAGATTTTCATATAGTTATATCGGAGTCAAACATTGTCCTAACCACACATTAATTAATGGAAAGCTTATTTATTCAGCCTAAATTTGTATAAATCCCAATTTCCCTTGAAAGTTAACCTTCATGACTGGTTATGTGGGCCAAGTTCACATATTTAACCATTTTTGTAAATATATGTGTTAAAATATATGCATTGTGTTGTATGTAGATCAAAAATTAACATTTTCCAATGTGAACAAAATGACTTTGAACACTCACCCTGGCGCTCTGGGCCTCTTGGATCTCCAGGACTCTCTGTGTCCGGGCCAAGTGATCCATTTGCTCGAAGGCCTTCACTTTGCCCAGGAAAGACCTCTGAGAGGGATCGTCAGGGCTGTCCTCCAGAGGTTTGCTGTCCCGTACCGGGGGGCTGTTTACAAGGCCTCTGGAGCTGCGGGACGCGTAGGTAGGTTTGAGAGCTGCTGGGGGAGGCAGGGGTTTGGCTTTTGCAGGAGATTCCTGGCTGCGCGGGTGCTCGCTGCTCGCGGGACTGCTTGAACGAGAGTCGTAGTTTCGAGAGGGGTCGTACTGCCCCCGTGATGCCTCCACTTGAGACAGCAATTTTACCTGAAAGACAAATTAATTTGAAGGAGAACAGCACAACTGAACTAATTCACAGGGCTTCCAACTACACTTCTCTTCCTAAACCATAGGGAAAGACAGCACTGGATTATATCATTCACAATCAGCTCCGGATTCCAAACACAAAACCCACTAACAACACTACCTACTAGTAATATCTAAAACACTAACTAATTGCTTTAGTTTTTCTATAAACACTGCCAAAATGGTAAAAACACTAAAAAACACTTTAGAATTAAGGTGTAACTTGTAAACATGAACATGAATGCATTAAGAATCAAGAAACTAAACCTAAACTATTAACTATTAAACTTCTAAAGCTGAAATAATATAACATTTAAATATCAAAAACAAAACTAAATTTAATTAAATAAATAATTTTTAAAATGTCACCTTGGCAACTAACTGAAAAAAAAGAACAAAAATTACTAAAACTGAAATAAAAGGTTAAAGCTAAATAGAAATAGAAATGTTTAAAAACACAAAAAAAGAATTAAAAGAAAAGCACATAATTATTAAAATTGAAAGTAAAATTAAAATAAAAACAAAATAAAAAATGTAAGCTAATTAAATTTTAATAAATACATTAATATGTAAATAATACTAAATATTGTTATATTATATAGCATTTATCCAGTTTATCTATGCTGTTATTTTCTACTATATTAGTATTTATACATTTTTAACATGTATAAAGTTTAAGTAATGTTAAAGTTTGCAACCAGGCTGTTTTGGTCACCACTGACTTCCATAGTAGGAAAGTAGATCTTACTATCGAATACTAC
>JAUMHP010000055.1:3524093-3535562 GCA_032361065.1 Enteromius trimaculatus | reverse complement strand
GGGCGGGTCTGAGGTAAGACACCAGTTCAGTCTGTGTGACACGCAGCTGTCAATCAAATATTGTGGGAGTGGCCTCTGTCTGTGTGACGCCACCGACAAGCATTTGAGAATGACTTGATTTCAGAAGGGGCAACTTATTCTTATTAAAAGAAAACTACTGGTGGATCTTTATCATTGTAGGGTGGTGGTGTACACCCCCTCATGCACTCTTTCATTTTTTCTTATCTATTGCTAATTAACAACACAGGGAATTTATTTATTGTTTTAAATAGTCAATGTGAATCGGCAGTGAGGATTTACTAAAAGCTTATATTATGGGTTGAGTAAGTGAATATCACAGTAGTGATATGGATTATGATATGGCACATAAACTTCTAAGCCCCCTTATACCCCCAAACTTTCTAAAGCTTATATCTTTCCTTTTATGCTGCAGTGATAAATGAGTCTATTCTTATCTGAACTGAGCGATCTGACATGCCAAAGTGCTGAGATATCTTCCCAGGATGAGCTTGATGTGGAGATGGTGGTGATAGCGTCAGTGTGTTTGGATAGTGTGTGTGAACCCTTGCGATCTGTCATGTGTGAGATAAAAGGATGCACATCCTGTTGTGCTTGATGTTGGAGGAAGAAAGAATAGGAGGAAAGGAGGAGAAGATGGGAGGAGAGGGGGAGGGGAAACATCGGATGGGCCGAAGCACTTGTACAAAGCAAACAAGCACGAGTTGTTGGTAAAATGACAACCATAGCTGCGTCCTAATTTAAAGGCTGAATCCTGCGAAGGACTCGTACTTTAAAAGGCTGAATTTGAAGGAGCCTTTGAATTTGGGACAGCCTTCGTTGCACCGTGGTCAGTAAGATTTAAGAAAATAATACTTTTATTAAGGAAGGATGCATTAAATTGATCAGAAAAGCCATCTATAACAATACAAAAGATTTATATTTCAAAAAACTTTAATTTTCTTTTCATTAAAGACTCTTGAAAACAGTACTAGTAGCAGCAAATCAGCATATTAGAATGATTTCTGAAGGGTCATGTGACATTGAACGCTGGAGTAATGATGCTGAAATCCCTTGCATCACATAAATACATTTCATTTTAAAACCCATTAAAATACAAAACAGTTTATCTAAAACTGCGATAATATCATTTCACAATATTACTGTATTTTTGATCAAGAATAATAAGAAACATCTTTCCTTCTCCAAGCTTTTGAACAGTACTGTATATTGGAATTAAAAACGTCAACAAAATTCTTGAGAATAAAGTCTAAAACAAATATAAATGTGGTCACTGTTAATATATCGATATAATCATAATCTTAAAGATTACATTATTCTACATCCAGCACATCCAGTGAGTTTCAGGTGTGTTTGAGTGTTTAGCCTGGATACCGCAGGAGGTTCTAGTCTGTTTGTTAAGAGGGCCATCCATCTGTGCAGCACATGTTCTGTGGCCTCTTTGGCTACAAACACGTAACTTCTGTTTCACGGCCCTGCCGCTCTTCTACAACACATTTCTAAACATGTAACTCTTATATCTGTGTTGAGTAAGTTAATGTAAAAGAGTTTCATACCCGCTGTAGAGTCACAGTGTACTGCTCCCAAACCGTCTCCTCCATTCCTGAGCCCTGTGTGGAGAACAGAAAGAAACCATCATTAATCACCAGTCAGGCGTAACTAATGTCAGCATGCTATGCGGTGTGACATGCAGGGTTTGAGTGGCTCATACACAAATTGGACATAAATGAAGTGTCCTGAACTAATTATTTCATAATTACATGGATGCAAACATAACATTAAAGGAATTTTCCTGGTCAAGTACAACTCGAGCGAGACAGCATCTGTGGCAATTTCATCGGATGCTCATAATCAGTAGGTCCTCCTAAAGTAAACCCAACTCATTTTTTTTTTCCCTTTCAATGATTTTACAAACTGAAGACAAATTATGTTCTACAATTTTTTCTAATCAACAGAACACCACAGATTCTATCTATTCACTTTAAAAATGAAGTGTGCCATTTTTAAAAAAGTTAAAATACTGTCTTATATGCCAATAATTAACATATATATAAAATCTAGGATTGTATATATATATATATATATATATATATATATACATACACATTTATTTATTATTTTTTAATACTGAAACTACAATTCAAACTTTTGGGGTCAGTATATTTTTTATTAAAGAAGTCAATGCTTTTATTCTGCAAGGATGCATTAACTGTTATGTGTAAAGATATTTATAATGTTACAAAGATTTACATTTTAAATAAACGCGGTTTAGAGCAGAGAAATTAAATGAAACTATTATACTAATACAAACACACAGACACACACATGCACGGGAATACATTCACACACATTGTATTGCAATTGCAGATATTTTAAATAAATAATAGGCAATAGTTATTGCAAGTCTTCTCTTTTAAATCATTTATGTTATTTTCAGGTTTCACTGTAATGAAATTGTAAAAACTTTGAGCAAAATGGTTAACTATAACTAAATGTGATTTTACAATGTCTCCATCGGCAAACATGAAAAGCACTGTTTGTGTGCTCATTAGTGATCTTCTGCTGCCATCTAGTGGCTATTAATTGCAACTTCTTACACAACACTGTTTAAGTGTTGTAACTATTATAGTGTTTTCTCTCAAAACTGTTTGATTGACATCATTAATCCCAGAGGCAAAGTTGTTCAGAAGGAGGAGATCTATGATATTATACGGAGATATAGTCTATAAGTGAATGTATTAGGGATTTAAGGTAATTTACTGTGGAAATATTGTGTTCTTGAGGCCTTATTTAATGGTTATAGTGCTTCCTATAGTGTCAGCTCTATGAAACTTCCTCTATCCATGTTTTAACCACGTTTCATAAAGTTTTGTGTTTTTGTTTAGGTTTTGGAGTATATGTGAGTACAAAACTCAAGATTTGTTTTATAATTATTAATCTAGAAAGTTCAGAAAATTGTTCTGTATGGTTTGATCCTGATTGAGCGACAAACCTGAGACTAGTTTGAAAAAGTAGGTGTTTTTAAGGCATTTTTAGCTGTCATAGCGTCACCTGTGTTCTAATCCACATGAACCTTTGGATAATTGTTAAGAGTAGGTTTTTGTCATAAGGTTTTACATTTTATGGGCCTTTGGGTTCATGCGGCCATGCCCCATTTTTAACTGAGAACATTTTTGTAATAATTATTGATCTAGAGAGTCCACAAATTATTACTGCGGTGGTGTGATCAAGATTTCGAACTAAATTAGTTTTTATTCTCCCGTTAGGCCGATTGAGCTAAGACTTTGATAGGTTCTCCCCAAATTGAGGTCAATTGATTCGAGTTTCAAGTCTCTAGGCCTTACGCTTTGGTCTTCACGATCAGTTTTAGGGCAGAATAATAATAATAATACACGTTTGAACCCCTAAAAATACATGATGGTTAATTATAAGTAGCTAAAATAACCAGAAATATCAGGGCATGTCAAAACATCTCCGGGGCCCCAGAGGGTTAACGGAAATTCAGATTTGACATCAATTATTGTTATTAAGACTGTAATATTACTGTTTTTACTGTACTTTTCCTGATCAAATAGACACTTTCAAAAACATTGAAAAATCTTCTCAACCCCAAACATCTGAACAGTAGTACAAATGCTATTTTCATCATGCTATTTTACGTTACACACTTCACTTCACAGATGTAAATAACCAAGTATATTCCTTAAAATGAGATAATGAAAATGAATCTCAGTCAATACATGAAGACCCTCCCCATCCCCAGCTATATGGTATCATCCAGAAATACCTGTGAAAGCCTCATTATTTGGTTTGACTCATTATGTCACTGCATCAAACTGAGGGTCTACCGCATATGGCAGAAGAGTGTGTATGAAGGATGGGCCTGTCATTTCCACAGCTCACAAGGACGAAAGCACCATTTTTTATTTTTTGAGATAATAAAGACATACGAGCACTGATTCCACGTCAACTCAAAGATCTACAGTATGTAAGCCAATGTCTTTAAACACGACACCAGAGCAAACTCACACATACACACACAGCTCAAGGGTGTATTGGTTCCAAACAACAGACAGCCATACCCATCAATATTGACGATTAACGGGAAACAGTCACAGTACAATCCAACCTCAACTAAACCGTGACTACACAAGGTTAAACCATGGTGACTTTGACATGCCCAGTTAAAGCTTCTTAAAATAGAAGTCTTTAATTAAATAAGATTCTGTTTAATCTAAACAATATCCTAATCTACCCCTGAGTCTACGTTCATTAAAAGGTTACTCCCTGCCATGTCAAATCAAACTTATATTTACTAGTGGTTGACTGATATTGCACATGACATTGCACATTTTTACAATGCACATCATTTGAAAGCAGCTTTACAGATAAATAATCAAAATAATTATTTTCAGTCCATATAGTCACATCTGACAGATCAGAGCTGGTACATTTTAAAAAGATACAGACACGCAATTGAGATTTGATATACAGCAGTAAGAGCACAATATATCATATGCATCCAGGTAAACATACTTAAAGTCTAAATGAAATCAACACTGACTTTATTTAGCACACTGCTGGTCTTTATGTGAATAATTAATTTGTGCAGGTTAGTGCACAAAAAAAACAAAAAAAAACTGCTTGGGCAGAATATGCTTAAACACACCCCTCCAACCATTACATTGCTATGAGTGAGAGACGGAGAGGAGAGGCGCAAAAATAAAGCCCTGTACGTCTTATTTCTGCAGGAAATACGTCACTACACTGAAATAAAGTTGACAGCAACTACAGGTTCACGCATACCTTAGTACACTTTTGCACCACGTATCTTTAAGAACTTAGTTCGATAAACAAGTCAACATTTCATACAGAACCAATTTCTCCCTCAGGCCCCTTTCCTGGTTGCATTTGCTCCAGAAGAAGGAACTCTGAAGCAGCCAATAGGAAGACCCTTATTTATGGCATTTACCGATCAGTGTACACGTACATGACTGGTATTTCCTATAGAACCTAACCCTGAAACAGGTGCCAAATTAGTTCCCTTAAATGAAGTTCCTAGAACTAAATGCACTCCTAGTTCTGAAAGCGCCTTTACATTTACCCAACGTTATTTTAAGAATTGGGTGCTTATTACAAAAGGACATTTGCTGTATACATACACTTGTATTATACAGTATATGTATTAGTGCGAGTACTGAACGCAATACCATTTGGTACTGAAAATGAAAAAACATCCATTACCCACTATCATCTGAGCGATGTTCAGCAGATTCTTAAGCAGCACTGATTGGTTACTGCGTCCATGTGCTTAACAGATTCAATGACCATCGCTTCACGCTCTTCAGCTGCATATATCAGCGGATCCGAATGTGCAGATATATTAGGGATCCGCTGACGGTGACAGATCCGCTGATAGAAGCTGAACAGGAAATGGACATTTATTTAAATTTCAGTACCAAATGGTATCACAGTCGGGACTCTTGACAAACTAATAACCTAATTTGGACAAGCAAGTAAAGCTGGATATAATACATCACTCTGCAATAATGCGGTTTACATTTTTGGGACCATGAACTGAGACTTGCTTTATAACGTATACTGCTTTAAGTGAGTGTACTGAATGTACGCAGATAAATTAGTATGTATTTTAATATATTGCTGAATGATAATCCACTGTACATACCACTTACAGCCCCAATTTACCTCAAGAGAAATCAAAGGATAAATTGTCTTGAGTACACTGGGCCTTTAATGTGAGTGTGAGTGTGTCTGGATATATTTACAGTTTGCATGATTTGTGATTAATTATTCATTTAGTAATTAATTCAAGTTATTAATCTGTTATCGGGTGTTATTGTTCTTTTAAAGAGGCTATCCAATCACATCACGAAAACTGTTGATGTGCAACTGAAACATGGATTTTGTTTTTCATTTTCTGCCCTTCCCTTTAGCTTTTCTTCACAAAAAGACACTTCCTCTCGTCCCTGCCGGCATGCGGCTCTAATTGGAGGATTCTGCCTGCAGATATCTGCCCTCGGACTACTACGGAAGCGTACAATTAGTGTGGACATGTGCATTTGTTTGGCTCTCCACAAGCGCTCGGATAGTGCGCTATGCAGCAAATAAAACTAATCCACAGAGATAAAGTGAATAAAGGGCCTGATGCTGATAAGCTAAGACAGCTCTCCTCCTCTCCTCCTGCGCTGGGCTGTTTTCTGTGGGTGGCTAGTAGAGATATTGTTCATAAGGCTGTGATAAGAAAGACAGATAGCGAGAGAGCTAAAGATGCTGCATCATTTGAAGGCAGTTCAGGCTGCTCCTACAAAGCACTCACCTCCTTGTTCTGGAAAAATGACAAAAAGTCTTATAGCTAAATGGAAAACTACAAAGCTGCTCGCTTCATAAATCCAAAGCACCACGGGAATGTCCCTGAGGGTTTTTCCAAATACTAAAAGGAACAAGAATTATGAAGATTTTCTCTTAATCTAGTTTGCCTGACCAAGTTCATAAACAATGCGTTTATCGGCATAACTAACAGTTCACCTTCATGTTGTTCCAAACCTGTATGACTTTCTGTCTTGATGTCAATGAAAATCATATTGATGATCAGCTATTGGATGATTGTCACGGACATGACAGGACTCGCATGGCAGGACTGAAGAACTATGAAGGTGGGGAAGGGTTTCAGCAAACAAAACTTTACATTTCAGTTTCATATTTCACTATTGCATGGCTTCAGAGGAATTTAATCATATCTGTTTTTGGGAAATGTATAAAGTCATTGTTACAGCTGGACAGGCCCATATATAACTGAAGGAATTAAGTATTTTTGTAGGTTAAAACCATAACCTAGAGCATTTTCAGCACTTCTAAGTAACTCAATGGGTTTTGTGAACCGGTTTTTTTTTTAATGCCTGAAACAAGGCCTGTGGTGAACATACATTTTCACAGCTCCAATGTCTTTATAATCATACTCTCACAAACTTTACTTCAAAGCCTTGTGGGCAGTGCTCTGACATTCGGCGCCGTTGCGCTTCAGACGTCATGAGTTTAAAACCCTCCAAAATTTTTATAAAACCCAAAATCCTATACTTTCCATCCATCACTCATCCCTCCTGAGAAGTAACCTCCATCTCCTCTTTCTCCAGTCTTATTTAGTAAACTCCTCACAACAAGGTCAAGACTCTCATCTCTCCCAGGGACAGGACCCTGTGAGCAGCCTGAGAGGAGGACCCTGCTGGTCCCAATACGCAGAGACGTGTCTGCAACACTGTTTCCTGTCAACAGGCTCATCAGCATGAAGCCGCCCGGAGAGAGCAGGGCCACCGGGACGGCATGTAAACTCAACCTGCAGACCGCAGCCCGTCACGTTAACATGTCTGAACAGCCTGTCCACATAGCAAATACAACAGGTTAGACGTGTGACAAGGAGGGAGGAATGTGATGTGCACATACACACACACACCCACTAGAGCAGTAAATCGGCCGCCACACTTGTCAACAGAACCACCTGAGCAAAAACAAAAATACAACTGAATAGTAAAAACATGCTACCGTATGATAGAGTCCTGGTTGATATTTATTGGTGGTCAACCACTATAGGTCTTTTTAATAGCGGATGCTGATATCTATAAAGCAGGGTGGTCAATTTTAATACTTATAAAACTTAATGATGAATCATATAAAATCAAATCAAAAATCAAATCACTGAAAATGCTTATGTTTTATTTGACAAAGCTATAAATTGTTATTAATTAGCCAATTCAATTAGGGTGTTTTCACAATAGTACTTTTGTTCTGCACTGTAGCTTTGGAAACAATGGTTCAAAAGCATAAATATGTGCGGATAGCGAGAAGAGGGCAATATTACGCATTTTCCACCTTTACTTGCCTTCCCTTACTTAAAGGGTAAGTTCACCCATCAGTAAAATTTATTACTCACTCACTTAGTCATCTATTACTCACCCTCATGTCGTTCCAAACCCATAAGACCTCTTTTCATCTTTGAAACACAAATTAAGATATTTTTGATGATATCAGAGAGCCATCTGTCCCTCCATAGACAGCAACACAACTGAAATGATCCCGGATCCAGAACCGTAGAAAAAATATTGATAAAGCAGTCCATGTGACATCAGTGGATCAACCTCACTTTTGCGATTCACAAACAAAACAAAAACACCATCTCTTACTCTTCTCCCCTAATTTACATCTTCCGCCATTTTAGAGAGCATCTCAACGTACCGCTTACACACAAAGATGACCGAAGGTCTTATGGGTTTGGAATATGACACAAGGGTGAGTAATTAATGACATAATTTTCAATTTAACCTTTAAAGGGTTAGTTCACCCAAAATTTCTAATTCTGTAAAATACTCACCCTCGTGTCGTTCCAAACACGCAAGACCTTCCTCCATCGTCGAAACACAAATTAAGATATATTTGGTGAAATCCAAGACTTTTGTGCACAAAAATTTTTCTATTCATCAAATAATGACTGAACCACTGATGTCACATGGACTATTTTAACAACGTCCACCCAACCTCTTGAACATGGTAGTTCCCTTGCTGTCTATGCATGGTCAGGACGTTCTTGTATTTCATCAACAATATCTTCATTTGTGTTCCGAAGATCAATATAGGTTTTATAGGTTTGGAAAGACATGAGCAATTAAATGACATAATTTTGATTCCGTGAGGAACCATCCCTTAAAAATGTAGCTAATCTATTTAAAAATATTAAAGGCATGTTTTCTAAACTACAATATTAAACATACTTTTTCATTCTTTCAAAAAATACAACAATGCCACTACAATATTTTACTTAAATGCACACAAAAAAAACAACCCCCCCCCCATTAAAATATTCATAAAGTAGCTTAACTATTTGAACATACTCATCTCCCAGCCCAAATGTGCACACACACACACACACACACATCAATCCAAAAACACACTAAAAATACTCCTCACACCTGAGGGATACAGAGACCCAAACACCTGCTCCCCTCTGCCTCTCACGGTAATGACCGAAGCAGAAAACCCAGACAGAGAAAGAGTTTAAACAGCACGGCAGATGGATCAACAGAGGCAGAGCAGCCGCTGCCAGCAAAAGCTACGCTATGCGACAGGAGCCAGTGAAGTCCACACGCACACACCTGCACCTGCATTACCGGCTCACGCACACCAACTAGAGTGCTCAGCTCAAACCCTCAATCTGCAGATCACACTCCGCTCGCTAACATTAGTTCGCAAAGTTCAATTTCAACAAGCAACATCAGACCGACGCAACACAAAACCACAACTTTCCCCGAGCACAAACGCTTCGCTGACATACAACACACGACACGTCACCAAACTTTGCACACAATCACAAAACACGCCCACTAACGCCATACAAACCAAATCGAGCCTACTGCGGGATCTAGGAAAGGGGGGTAGAAACACGACAATCTTCTCTCTAAGGTGGCAGCTGATGGAAGGGTTTATCCCTGGAGGATCAAGCCACCGCGAGTGCCTTTTTTTCCGTCCCCACCAGCAGTCTGAGCAGGCATGACGCATGCCTGGGTGAGAAGAGGATGATGAAGCTGTTCCTTAGCTCCTTGGTCTCCCCCCGCACCTCGATTCGCGCCCCTCCACGCCGCCTCCATCTCTGGGCTCTCTGCAGGCGCACGCAGCAACCAAAGGGGAGCCAGTTCACACTCATCTCTCCCCATGGCCACCCGACCTCCAATCTAATTAAGCTCTGAGGCGGAGAAGATTAGGCACCCGGAGAGAGAGAGAGAGGGAGAGGGACTATAAATAAGACTCACGGAGCCACGGCGAGTCCTGAACGACTGCACAGCGCGTGCCCACTTTCGGCACAGCACCGTTTTCATGTCTGCGCTCGCTCTCTCTCTCGCTGTGATTCTGCCGGCTCCTCTTCTTATGCAATCCTAATACACAACTGGCCTACATTTACACACACACACACACACACACACAGATCAATACCTACATATTTATGTGTGTACTAACGGAGTGTATACAATATTAGCCTATGCACACACACACATACACACACACTCTCTCAAGAAATCCCAAGAGACTGCAGCGATCCGCAGGACAACGGTGTTCACTTTAATATTTCAACACAGCGCAATGCTGAGAAAACTTTACAACGTTTTTTAAAAAGCTTTAGCAGGGTGGTTTCCACTTGCATATGTATTTGTAGCATATATACGTATATTAGTGTTATTTATTTTTGAGTGATGCATTTTTTTTACAGAAATCAAAGTGTTCCATTACTGAAACTGAAAATAATTGAGTTGAGAACAACAAATAACAATAACAAAGACAACATTTAAGTAAAAATATAATATTTAATATAGTATGTTTGAGCAAATGTTCTTCCTCTTCAAATAGCTTAAAATTGCTTAAATGTAGCAACTAAAACCCTTTTATTTGTAAATTAAAAATATTTAAAAATTCAGACTTTGCTTCATATCAAAAGCAACAAAGCACAAAGTTATTGCGATTTTTGGATGCAAGGACTAGGCAAATTATGTCACCAGAATAGTATGCACATCGACTTGGTTTTGCACTAATCAGTTGTTCCACAAGGTGGCAGCACTGGCCCGGGCCGCTGTTTCACAGTAGCAAACAAAACTAAAGAGCTGAAACAGCAACAACTACAAAATAGTGGAGATTGTGACAACAACAGATGCCTGCACTGACAAGCACTTGTGAGGGTGTTATATGACAGCAGCAACTTAAGTTCGAAAGAGTATCTTCTGGAGAAAAATAGAGCTAACGCTGTCGACCGCCTGCATTTGAGTACACCTCAAATGGAGTATACTTTGAAAGACTGCACATTCAGCAAGCATATGCGCGCAATAATGATGCGCCATCAAAGAAGTGGCAATGAAATGTGACCCTCCAAAGCAGTTTTAACAGAATTAAGTCGGACCATGCACCAAATCAAAGCCAATAGCCAATCAGCAGTAAGGGGCGTGTCTACTTATGATGTGGGGGAGAGAGCGTTAAGTGCACTGGACGGACTGTTTAGAGTTTACCATTAAAATGAAAACATGTTGGCCAGTGAATAAAAAAAAAATAAATCTACCGGCCAAGCTTATTTTTTACCCATCAAAATTCTGAACAATTTAACACGGATATATCCAAAAGCACGTTACTCTGAATATTATGTGTGCTCCGGACAGAGAGGAGTGACAACATAATTAAAACATCAATAAGAAAAATAACTTCTTGGTCATTTTAGATTTTTAATTATTACTTGGAAATTTCTATTACTTTGAAATGTAGTTAACACACTGTCTGATCAAGGATGAAAAAGGATGTATAAAGAAATATTTCAGTTTGCCATGCAAAGGAAGGCTTGCATGCAGATGCTAGATTGAATAGGTTATGCTTTGAGATCCAAGACAAAATTCGGAAAGAATTCCAACA
>JAUMHP010000055.1:3500097-3511049 GCA_032361065.1 Enteromius trimaculatus | reverse complement strand
TAGCGCCAAATCTTCGTCAGCTGTTTTTTAATGCAGCGCCAGTTTATGAACAGAGCCGTAGATCACTGAGAAGCTGCACGTTAGTTTCGCGGGTGATTCAATGGCGCAGCTTCTCAGTTTTACTGATGAGATGCGCATAATATATCGTACGATACATATCGTGCAGCCCTAATAAAAAATACAAATAATTACAAATAGTTTAAATTGACAACTTGTTCTTTCACTGTTTCTTTACTGCCCTAAATTATTTAAAAGTCTTTAATTATTGAATTCCTTTTATTAAATAGCCCATTACAACAACCCCTCCCTTCTTAAAAAAAAAAAAAAAAAACAAAACTCAATAGCCCTGTAGTATTGATATAGCCTTGGCTCTTAGTAAGAGCCTTGTTATGCATAAGCTGAACAAAAGACCTTTTATTACAGAATTATAGTTTATCTTCATGCAGATGCAAATTACAGCCCATGCCCTCCAAGAAAAAACAATAAGACAATCACTGTTTGTTGTGCACTCCACTCAGACTTTTAAGTGAGCAAGCAATTTAGGTGTCAAACCAGATTATTAACACATACTAGCAGTTTAATTCGTTTAATCCTTTGAAGTGAATGTGAGTGACAGGTGGAACCATTGTTTCGTCCGAACCACTACAGCAGTGCAAACTGTGCAGGAGGAATGTAAACCGAGTGCCCTTGTGCCTGGCGCACAGCGTTTGCAATAAACCAGCTGCGATAAGACACACATGGTGTATGTGCAGACGCAACACAGCCTCAAAACATCAGGATGTCTTTCAAAACACACACAATAACAACAAGACTTTGTCAGGATGTGCACGTCAATTATCAGAAGAAATTATGTACAAATATAAATCTGCAAAACAGAGAATCCTAATTAAAAGGTATGATTGAAGCGGAAAAACCAAAGCCAAGCAGTCTCGCGGGAGATTGAAGGCAACTAGCCAGAATTAAAAGCCTTCTAGTGGATTAGGCCGGATTCGAGTATGTTGCTCCACGTGTTTGGTCAGACGGAGCAAGCGGCCCCTAGACGAGCCTGATTAGACACAACGGTACAATGCCCAAAACAATACAACAGGTAATTCTAATGGTAGTCAGGACTTGATAATGTGGGCTTTCAATTGCATTTGCAACTCAAATGTATTTAGGAGCATATGTGTGTGTGAAAATGGAATCGCAACACAGTCTAACGTGAATATTAAACTTCCTATGATTTCATTAAATATAAATTGCGTTGCATGTTTTCTAGTAAACATGTGATAATCATGTCAATATGTGCTATATCTGCTGTTGATAAATTATGCCACTGTTTAGTGTTTATGCTACCATGTTGTAGATGGAAATAGTGAAGCATTTACATTTTAAAATAAGAGTCCTGGTGTATTTCAGGCCTGCTGTAATGTCCTGCATTAGGCATAAAGTTATTTTATTCCTGTTATTACTTTTATTTTGGTTACACAATAAACTGTATCTGGCATCAGTGTAAATTCTCAGCTATTTAAAATATTATTTTATATAAAGATTTTAATAGGACTGTTTCTTAGTATACACAGAGTTTATCGTAGGTATAGTATAGTATTTTGCTCCCATCTGACATATGCTCCTTGAGAAAAAAGTAAGGGTCATGCCGTAAGCAAGGTTGTATCTGAACTGTAATTTCACTCAACAATAAATATTCAGTTGCCAGCTTCTCTCATTCTTTTCCAAGAATAACAGTGTTCATGGTTACCACAGCCATTTAGTTTAAAAAAAAATAACAATCAAAACCGCTTTATAAAAAAAGAAAGTGGTTAAAATGACTCACGCACTATATTGAGCGCATTTAGAAGTCATTTGACAAACATGCAAAAATGATTTCCCTATACAGCAACTCTCAAATCTCATTTGGCAAGTGGCGTTCAGCTTCAACACATGAAATAATCAATTACCATTCATAATCAATGACACCAAACTAGGTGTCAATATGGTGTCATGTCTCTTTTTAATCTAAGCATAGATGCAAATGAGGTGAATGTGTTTGTCGTAACTCAGTGAGTCACTTGTTCAAATGTCTGTTCCCTCGGACGGAGCTATACAGCACACAAGTCACATAGACTACTTTTATGAATTTTTTGGTCCTTGAAAGGTCACATTATGGAAAGGGGCTTTCACGTTTTATTTTGCATTCAACTGGGAAGAAAAGCAGCATTTAGGAACAACATAAGGGTAAGTAAATAATAACAGAATTCACATTCTTAGAATGCATAGTTGCATTTGTGCATATTCTACACAAACGAGTCCTCAAACTTTCATTAATTTAACTTGAATGCACTGAATATTGTGCACAGTAGTAAAGACTTTAAATCAGTTTTGCTAGTGTGAGTATAAGAAGATTGGATCTTGAGAAGCTATAAGTCTGGGTGTGATTATAACAGCTCTTCTCATCCTAACATCAGAATCAGGCCTCTTCTCTCCTGAATAATGAGGTCTGATAATCTGTAGCCCAAGCTGCTCTCCCGCTGGGCCAAACCAGACAGAAAATACCAGGCCAAATGAGGAGGCCGCTGGGGTGAACACAACACCTCCACACTGAGGCGACAACATCAGCCGTCCATTCGGATGAGGCAACAAGAGGCAATATAGATGGAGTTGTAAAGTGCAGTGAGCCGCCTACCTAGACTACAATTTTGGGCAACATCAGCAACATTCAGAACCTTGCCTAGAATGCCCCAAAATGCATGCTATATAGGCAGCTCACTACAGGTAATGAGACAAAGCCATAGTTTCAGTCGAACAGAGTGAAGGTGACCTGGTCTCAACACTCACAGAGAGCTCCAGGAATAGTTTCTGCATCACTAACAGTTTGAAGAAGTTATTTTCTGATGCAACAGTAGTTGAGCTGATATGAATGCTAGTGCTGATGCAAAGATTGAGATATAGGAAAGTTCATGTCAGTCAAACATCTGGACAGACTTGACTGGATGATTTAAAGTTTATCCTGATAATATTTTTCACGCAAATGTTTGTAGACAAATATAAATCTCTAATCATTTTTTTTAAAATTACATAATAGTGGCCATATGCTTATACCTATGTGTTAAGTGTTTAAATAAAAGTAATAAGTAGTCACTATATACACATATATGATTATTCTTATATATATCTTAATTCTGAAAAATCCAAAAAAATATTAAATATATGAGGAAAAGCAATCAAAATGTGTCTAGAATACCTGAAAACTCCTTTAATCAATACTGTTTATAAAGCATCCTGGGATGATGACTGGAGAAATTAAGATAATTTCCATTTGTTAAACATTTTGTAGCCGCTTTATAATTCCTTTACTTTCTTGAGAGTTATTTAATGAGGCCAGGCAAACTTTTCACTCATACTGTCCAAAACAAAATATTAAAAATTAAAGTACTGGTACTTTTCAACTTTCTTTTACAATAAATTCATTTAAATGTTATAGTATATACTCAGTACCAGTCTGTGCCGTTTAAAACAGATATTAACCAATAAATTGAAAAGCTGTTATTATGGAAATTATTTTGACCTGTGCCCGTAGTGTTATATCAACAATCAATCTTAAGTCTTCACCGGAAAACAATACACCAAATGACAAAATGTCAAACTTTAATCCTGACTTTTCAGGCCAAACATGTCAGCAACTCCCAAAGCGAAAGCACTACAACAGTCACAGTTTTGTTTCTAAATAAAAGCTATTTAGACGTGGGAATCTCTAGCTGACAAGAAACACAGCTAAAGATAATTTCTGACCATTAGAAATACACATTTAAACGGGTACTAAAAGTAAATAAATAAAGTTGACAGGAGAGTGAGGATGCAGTAACGTTAGCGCCATCCCTGAGGAAAACTCAACAGGTGAAGTTCACCGTTGGCCCAAATAACCTTATTATCATAAACAAAATTAATAAACAGTATATCGGATCAAAAAGCCTTATATTTTAACGCTTAGGATTTATTTTCCCAAATAACCACGAAACTATTTCGGGAAAAAACTACATGACATTCCTACTTACAACATTGTCGCTTTTATTCGGATAAGCAACTCTTCCTCCACCTTTCACGGGCATCCTGATTTCTTTGTTCAAAAAACTACTTCAGCGCTGGAATTATGGCGATTTTTCTAATCTGTCGTTGTCGTCAACCTCTTGGATTCAGCATGGCTTTGAGCAAGAGATCCTTGTGAAATCGTTTCTGGTGGAGAGATCAGCGTCTGAGTACGCGAAGGCAGACCCTGGGAAACATTTTGCTTCGTGCGACTTTCAACCCAAGCCAACCTACTTCACGATTGTACCAACAACGGAAAAGGGAAGTGTGATGTGCTTGCGCGCAGCTTATCTATAAACCCCGCGTTGTCATTTAAAAATACATATGTAATATAAACGGTACATGTACAGTATATTCAAAACAATTCAATTTCGCCTGTTAGCGTAATATAATCTTTAATGTACGCGTTTGATAATGAATCATCCTCCCCCCGTTGTTGAATGGTTGCGCCCAGCGGGCAAACATTGATTTAACTGTTCCCTGAGAGAGTTGCATGATAACACACTAAACCATGTTTACTGTCAAGGGCAGCTAACAACTTTAGATATCACGAAAGAGAAGCTTTAATCTGTGTTAATGCTATAAGAAAGTATGTCATGTTTAATATAAACATGGTTTATTACAAGTTTAATAGGGATTTAAGAGTTAAGGTCCTGGGTGTTTATCTCAGATACAGTAGCTATGTATTTTAAAACAAGTCAGTTATTGATGATAGTCATTAAAAACCTAATGAAAATTATAAATTGTCAGGTGCACACAAACCTAGAGCAAGACAAATTGATGGGAGAAAATGTTTTCTTTGAAAGATTATAAATCAAAATCAATGTTCCATAACCTAATTCTATATATAAGCACTGTTAATCTTTCAGAAGTCTTGCAAGTAGTGTACACATAAGTATCCAGTACATGTGTTCTTTTGGAATCAACCCCATGACATTATGCTTTTACGAACTACATATAAGAAGTATAGAAAGCATATTTTTAAAATTTTTATAATCAACATCAACCTGTGGTCTACAAAACAAACCAGAAATCAACTAATATTTCCTAAACTAAATTATGGAACATCATAAATCTGCATGGTCTATCTAAAGTCCTCAATGAAACACGAGGGACCAAATGACAAAGTGTCATCAAGTCTCCAGGCTTGATTTTCACAGCAAACACGTCAACCCTCTAAAAGCCAGACTCCAAAGCCAAAGCACTACAACAATTTCCTTTAGTCTTTTCATGAGATATTTTCGTGAGGATCTAAATTTATCTGTTCAGATCTAAATTTAAAACATCTAAATTGCGAAAGGAGACATGCAGTAGCTTCTAACTAATATCTGAGTGTGAAAAAACTGCTATAATAAAACAGAAACAGAACATAAAACAATATAAACATAATACGTTTTATGTACAGTGTATGAGTAGCACCCTGACCGAGATACAATGATGACCTCAATGGTTCCACTCAAAGCATGCATACTATCAACAGAAACACCCAGTGAGCTTGTTTACTCATACATGATGAACTCTGTCACAAAAATTCTTTTGTCATCTCCCAGCATCCTCTCTCACGGATGATGTCACCACAAGGGGTGGTGCTCCAGTGTGCTGTGTTGGTGCTGTGTAAGTATCTGTGTGAGTGATGTCATAATGTGTGTTTAGTGAAGTATATCATGTTTCACCTGCATTAGCATTAATCTTTTATGTCATAATGTGTGGTCAAACATGTACTTCTTCTATATGCTCTATCTGCAGTATTTGTTGTGGGTGGGTGCACATGTGTGAGTGTTGTTGTGTTAAGTGATATTGTGGTGACTGACCTTGCTGTAATCATGACAGCGAGTTGCTGAACCAGTCTGATTCAGTGACCGGCCTCTTTATCACAAGTGGCTTGACAGATCACAGCTGTCTCAAGGAGTATTGGCTACTGGGGTTGTGTGACATCCAGAATTGAATTAAGAAGGCATTTCTGATTCAGTTTCAAATGCTGAATTTGAATACAGAACTGTCATTTATGTTGCAAATGGCAATGTTTTTATTCATATATTTTATTATGAATAACTGATAAGCATGATATCATGCACACAACTTGTGAGGCACTTCCAGAAATGTTATATGATATTAATAATCAATGATGGTGGTAATTAAATGGTAAAAATGTGATAAAAAACCTAAAATGTTCTAATTTACAGTACCTCACAATCATAATGCGATTATATATTAAAATACAATTTTATATTCAGAAATGTTAAAGGTTTTTCATGGAACCATAGATGACAATAAAATGGACCATCTATTTACACTGCCTTGTTAGCAGAGTATATTTACACTAACTCCGCCCACTAACCTGTAATTTGGGTAGTTAACATTGCAAAAGATTTTCAATAGTTGTCATATCTAGGGGTGCAGATGGTGTTTTACTCATTTTGACACAATTGACTTGGGTTAAAATATGCCTTTTTTTCTCCCTTTTCAAATTTCACATCAGAGAAGCAATTATTTTTAATAAATGAGAAGGAAATAATCAAAAAGTTGAAAATAAATAACTGGTAGGCATAGGTGTAGGGAGGGCTTTATATTGTCCCAATAAGGTGACATCCATTTAATAATTTCAATTAAAATTTACACTCAATAAGTTATTGCATACTGTTTTATAATGTACTACAATACTGAGGTACAGATTATTGCCACTATTTCCAATAAGTCGTATAAACAGTAAAAAAAATCCTGCTATTTTCACTTATTGTAAATAGCCGCTGCCCAATAAAAACCCTTATTTCTAAGCAATTTGGCAACATTTAAAAATGTTTTGTTCATATTTTCAATCAATTTGATACTACTGAATTTATTTTAGAGCAGTACTTCTAATAAAAATGCATTCTATCAGAGAATAATTCAAAATTAAAGGAAGAGGAAAAGGCAGAGTTAAAAAGTTGAGTTTTACCGTTTTACCGTAATCAAGGAAGTTTGCTGCTGTACAATGTCCACAGCAGGCGCAGTGATATCACAGTAAAAACGGTAAAACTCAATTTATTAACTCTGGGGGAGATGGAGAATGTGAAGTGTTCCTTTAAATACAGTTTCAACTTATGAATTAAAATTCTGATGGATATTCTGTTGGGGACACAACCTCTCTCCAGCAGACCGCCTTGAATTTATAATTCATAAAACCCTGAGAAGTGTGGAATAGAAGAACGAATGCAAACAGGGACCTTTTGTGCAGTACAGGTGCATTAAGTGTGAACTCAGCAGAGCACAAAAGCCTGTTTCTGTGGCCTGGGTTGGGAAAGGGTACGAGAGCTGCTCTATCCCTCGGCACATCCACGTTAGGTGTGAGAAAAGGTGAGAAAAAAAACAAGGGTTCAATAAAATCTAGCATATGGACCTAATTAGCACCTACAGAAAAAGCATGTCAGAAGAGCTGCATAAAAGTGCGTATTGAAGTGAAGATGCAGCTCAAAGTGAAGACTAAAAAAACATTGTGATCCAGTGAAATAGTCAAGCGTGGCCTAGCGGGCATGTTTTGATTCAGCTGTCTTGCACATACTAATTAGAAAAGATTAACAGGCTGTTGAGTTCACGCAGTGGAGATGAAGTACAGTGTGGCAGCTTTGCAGTTATCTCTAGTTTCCAAAAGCCCTTCTTTCGTTTTAATCAGAAAACGAGCATGCTTCTCAACACAATCAACATGGAAACATTTTTCAAAAGCAATGACGGTCCATCAGAGGAGGCAAAAATATATATATATACCAAAGAATCTAAATGATCTAAATTTTTTTTGATCAGTTTACTTAGTAGTGCGCATGACCTGCTGTGGATGTTATGCTAAGATATTTGTTTTGTAGTAGCCCATGCAGGAGAGTTTCATCCCCTGTAAAGCATACTGTGTTGTATCTGATATGCAAATGTTATCAACATTATCAAAACATTGCTGAAAAACCTGCTCAACACAATCTACTGCATGCCTTCTGATTGAAAGTTTAGATTTTACAGCAAACAAAAAAATCAATTTAGTAACTGTACAATTAAAGTAATGTCTCCCTTCAGGTCACTTTGATATTTTTCATAATACTTCAAAATGAACGCACAAAACTGAAGCACCTTAGGTTATTTTAATTGAACTATCCATTAAAAAACATGTTAAAATGTGACTTTTGAGGAATGATTATTTGATATATCATTGGGAATTCGTGCTAATTGTCATTTATATGCACTTTATGTAAGTAGATTTCTATACTGTTATATAGATCGTGTGAAGTTACATTCAGCTGTCAGAGTTTCATCCAAAGTTTTGGCCATATTGTTTAAATATCAGCAACAGTTTGAGCCTCTGAATAAAAGTGAGGTGTTTGTTTACCTACTCAAGCTCCGTATTCTCATCAAAACATTATTTTTTTGGTTATTACAGTATACAAGTCAGGCTTTGCAGAGGGAGCTGATAGTATGAAAGCTCCTTTAATAGTAAACCAACCAATCAGAGTGCACAGGCATTGCTCCTTAAGAAAGCCCACCCTCTGGATATCACACATGATTATAGTCCAAAGGTCAGTAATAATGTTTCTTCCTGCACAGCACTGGCTTGACTCTGAAAGTTTAAGACTGGTATTGCTGATGAAACATGCATTGGCATGAAGTATGAAGGGTGTGCCCTCTAGATTACAGTGCCTGCAGCTACGCTTGAATGAATAATACATTTCAAAAGCGTGAGACTAGCTCGACCAGGACAGAAATAACCAAGATGAATGAATGAATAAATAAATCCACATAAAGCACATCCATCTGAGCTAATGTCCAGTTCCTGCAGGAGAACATGTCAGCTGGAACACAGGATCTGACACGGTCTAAACATCATCATATTAAACATAATTAAGATTTATGTACAGCATGCGAAGCTGTATGGTTCATGGTTATGAATAAAAGTAAAGTGAATGGGCCTGAATCTCTACATTCAGAATTGTTTGTGTAATACCACTTGTAAACACAAGAGGGGCACTTTTCACATAAGTGACTAGATCTCATTCAATTGATTAAGAAGTGATGTGTAACTTCACAAAACCTGATTGACTTGCAGAACTTGATTTGCACAAAGAAATCTGTCAAAATCATATTATACAGTAGGTATATGGATCACTCTAGTTCTATGCACTACTCTAAACCCTAAAAAATAATATGCTTGTGCTGTAATATATACAAGTTCTGCAAAATATTGCAAAAAACGAACATATATATATATTAATTATTTAACAAATGTTTTAAAAGCAGAATATCTGAACACATATCTTGTCAATATTTGCTGAAGAGCAGTGACATTTGTATTTGCACAGACCCTAATGATACAATAATAAAGCTTGTTAAGACCCCTGTGATGACAATAACTGATTAGTTCATACACAGCAAGACAGACACATCCTCCGTGGCTGAACAGGAAGCAATGGATGGATGAAGGTCACCCTGTCCATTTCCTTTATGCTTCTCCCTCTGGGTCAGAGCATAAATCTGAGCTCTCAAATGCCAGCTTCAGTGAAAAGTCTAAATCAGCAGACATGTTAAAAGGCCAACCCAGCTATTGTGTCCAGGCAGAGATGATACAGGTCACATCTGTACTATTATGTCACCTTCGTTGGTTCAAATTGTTCTAACATTCATGATGCAAGACTTCTTTACATGCATTATGTATGAAAATAAATGTTGTTGCAGCCTATTGATGTAACGAGACGAACGAGAGATAAAATATGAATAGGCAGCTCTCTAGCTGACCTAATTTAAAAAGTATGTAAAATTAAAGTACTTTCTACTGTTCGTTCTTAATTTTTCCTTTATCCAGCAAAGGTAGATTGTGTTGAATGCTTATTGAAGGCTTAGACCTTTGGTCAAAAGCAAAAAATCTGCAGTATTCCAGCTGTTTTTAATCATGTTAAAATTATCTATATATGTTGTCCCATTGCAGAAAACCTACAGATATCGACTAAATTCACAGAGAAGACTTGCACTGAAATGATGTGGTTTTGAAAACAAGATGTTTCTACAAGGATTCTGGTGCGGTGACCCTTTATGTGGACCCTGTGGCCCTGTTGTTCATCATGTAAGGTCTGTGACACAACAAATGAAAATGCTCTTGGGTGAAAAACAATTGTTCTGATGAATACATCTAAGCTGCAAGAATGTCAAAAGAATAAAACGCTTTTGGGTCTGATTTATTTCAGCCCATAATTTACAGAACCAGAGTGGATAAATGTGGATATATAAAAAGTAAATTATAACTATTTTCGGTGCAAGAAATAATGATTAACATTATAAGCATAGCCCAGAGAACCATAAAGGGTGGAATATTTCCACTAGAAATGTTTTAATGAAAAATAAAAAAAATAAAAGGTGACATGAATAGGTGAATTTCAAGAAGCATTCAAAAGAAACAAAATGAATGAAAACATGAAATACCTGCCACGTCGGTGTTAAACTGCGTACAGATGTGCGCCGTAACTCTGCGAGGTACATATATTGTGGTTCGCTGGTCCAGTAATTGTTCTCCCTGGAGTAGCTGGAGGGGAACAACTCTGAGGCGTACTGGTCCCTATAATAGAACATGCAAGATTAGCACACATACTAGCTAAAGCCTAACCTGGATGACTGCAGCTATCAATTCAATCTACTTCCATTCATTTAGCTCATTGATTGACTGGAGATTGTTAAGCAATTGTGGCTGCAATCACAAGAAAAAATTATGTTAAAAAAATAGACTTCATATAATAAAATAGTCGAGAAACAATCACAGCTGCTGCAACTCAAATGTCTCAAAACCACCCTGATGTCATTTGATCTGTGTAGATAGATAGATAGATAGACAGACAGACAGACAGACAGACAGACAGACAGACAGACAGACAGACAGACAGACAGAC
>JAUMHP010000055.1:3475854-3490627 GCA_032361065.1 Enteromius trimaculatus | reverse complement strand
TAATCATTTGACAGCACTAATATATATATATATATATATATATATATATATATATGTTAAGAAGAAAGACTTTAATTCAAACAAGAATTTGATTCTGAAAAAAAAACTTAGTCATGAATATATATATATATATATATTTTTTTTAAAAACTGTTCTGCAAGAAAAAAACATCCAATCCTATTGTCTACATGCAACAATGCAAAAACAAACAAACAAATAAAATAAATAATAAAAATAAAATCTTAAACATTTAGCTAAAATGGTTTTATTCCATTTAAGCTAAATATTTCAGTTCATACTTTAGATTTTGGGATGTAATAGGTTCAGGACATGTTCTTGAGAGGAGAATCAGTTTCCCCCTACAACACTAAGCATAAGCATATAACTCTAAATAAACGCATACTCATGCATCCCAGAGGAATATTGGAATAGTCCACTGGCATCCACCTGGAAATAAGAATTCATGTGGTTGTCTTGTTTCAGCAATTCATTTGAAGGTCAAAAACATTTTCAAAATCTTACTTGAAACAAACCATGACCTCACTGTGCACTTCACCCTATTTAACATTTCTTATAATGACATTCATTATTTACAAGCTCATCAAAACTTAAGTAATGAAAACATGTTTAAGCTTGTCCGTTCCAAATGGGTTGGCTTTACTGGATACTGGCTGCTCACAGAACCACAGTGTCCTGACACATATTGACGCCTGCGGACAAGCTCGGCATCCTAAAAAACGGGACACATGATTGCTGTCCCGCAGGCTTCAAACATTTCAGCCTTGGGACGAATGTCAGCAAAGATCAGCCATTCTGTTCAACACGGACATGCAACTAATGCAAATTGCCTTTGTTTATTAGAGCTTTAAAAGTAGATGAACTGATATAAAAAATCATGAGTAATGTCATGTAGCCATTTCACCGGGTCATTCGGGATCAATGCAAAGTCTCAATCGGCTCTGGGTTCATTTGCATTTTGCAGATGTTGCGATATTTTCCAAAGCTTAAAAAACACAACAGTCTATTTTGGTGTACCAGTACACCTTTGGGACCTCCTTGAATGACATTCTCAATAACCTTTCAGGCACTGAGGCAATCAGACTTGACAACTATGGATAAGAGCAGCATCAGTATTTAGCTAAATGTCACTTTTTGTGTTCCACAGGTTTAAACAACTCATACAGGTTTGAAATAAAATAAGGATGAGTAAACGATGACAAAATTGTCATATTTTTTCCATTTAAGCAACAAGGTGAGCATAAACGACCTACTGAATAAATTCTATTTAAAGTTATTTAAGGCATTTTCACAGTATACATGGATAATAGGCCTACAAAATCTCACCAAGGACAACAACCAAAAATTAACCTGATTTTGCCCCGACTTGAATCTTCTCATTTGTGTTCCACAGATTAAATATCATTCAAGATGACATGAGGATGAGTATAAGATATAAAAGGGCCGGATAGGAATTAGATTAAGCCAGGACTAGACCTTTGCTAATTTATGACATTTAAGAGTTTTTAGAAACATGTCTTACAAAAATGCATTATCTGTGAGCATTTTAAGACCAAACAATGGCAGTAATGTATTTTAAGATATTTCAGTGCAAGCCTTTTCCAGTTTAGACAGCTCTAACATTTATTTTAATCTAGGACTAGTCTTAAACCCTGTTCGGGAAACTGCCCCTAAAAGTATAAGATACATATTTTTGCCTTTAAGCAACAAAGTGAGTATAACAACACACATCCTACTGAATAAAAATCTAAAGAAGGCATTTTGACAATATACATGGAAAACACAACATCTACAATAGGGCAACTGGCCCAAATTGTCTGGTTTTGTCATCTGATTTTACTCAGATTTGACCGTTATGAGAAGAGGACAAGAAAGGTGCACCACCATTTCATTTGAGCACTATTTGTGGCATTTCACAAAGGGCTTTTACAAAAAAAAATATGCCACTGTCAATCAAAAATCTATGAATATGATAGGTGGAGATGGATTGGAATGGATATGCGGCTCCATTATGCAGAAGAGAAGCTCTCTGGAGAGAGAACGATCTATTGGACTTTTGGGAATAAACTGTGTTGGATGACTTAAGCTGGTCTGCTACATCACAGTCATAGATCTACACGTCCAAATTGATCAATCAATATGGAAGCATTAATCTGGCCAAGCGATGTCGTAACACATCCAGGACAGACTGATTAGAAAATGAAATACGTCCTCCCACTCGCCTTGAGCTGGGAGATTCACAGCGCTTGGGATGGGAGGAAAAACGCCACTGCTTAACACACACAAACATGTATTACACATTAATGGACACAACATTGTTTAAACAGAATTACTGGTGACACAGTAAGGCTGTGCTATTAAATTATTGACTCTCTAATTACAGCCTTTTAAAAGCAAAGTGAAAAGTGCCAGGAAAGTAGGCTAGAAGTGTAATGTGAAAACATCAATTTTGCTCTTTATTTCATTTTTAATGACAGTTTGCAGAGCTAGGATTGCGTATTAGACTCCACAGCAAATAAAAGCAAATGGATGTCTGTCGCTGGGTGGTCAAAGTGGATTTATCGCTTGTCAATGCTTGCTGTTTTCTCCTCTAAGGTCACGAAGACACAGTGGCTTGTGAAAGAGGCACCAAACATATCATTCCTATGATCCTTAGCAATTCAAAGACAACACCCCACTTGAGAAAGAAACTGTCAATTGTGAACAAACATACTGTACAATGAGTCTCCAAAGCTGCAAACACAACATTCAAAGGAACAGTTCACTCAAAAAGTAAAATGCACATTAATTCAGGTTTGGGATCAGTGATGCAACATGCAAAATCAAGCCATGTATCTAATACTAAAACTGTTACAACTGTCCGTGGATAAGTGAATAAGATACAGTATGAAACCACGATTTGCCAACTGGTAAAAGCCATAAAAACCTATCATCATGTTTTGTTTTGTTTTTTAAATAAATGTGCAACTTCGTGGAGTACATTAGCTTATAAAACACTTCAGAGCTAACGGACATGGACCAAAAACCACAAAACTCTAATTTTGAGCACTGTAATTGTTATAAAGATCTAAATAACTAAAAAAAAAAAAAAAAAAAAAGAATTATGAAAATAAAAAAGATCAAAATAACAAAATATTGTGGTAGAATATATACATACATAATAAAACATGTCAATTATAATTTAAAATTAGATTACAGCATATTTTAAATGAAAATGAATTCCACAAAACAAAACAAAAAACACTTCAAAGAGAACAAATTATAGATAGAATAAACAAACAAATAATTAAATGCAAACACTAAAATTAAACTTAAGACATAAAATGACTTTTTCCATACTTTTCCATTTTTTGTGGCTTGCACTCTCATCTTGTGAACAAGAGCAGCGTCCACATTTAAACCTCTAAACCTCTCACACAGGTCATAAAAACATGAGGGTGATTAAACGATGAAACACAGAATAAACTCCATCCAGATCTGTCAGTCTAGTTTCTAACAAGTAGAAGTGTCATCAAGACGTCTCCCTCAGATTATTTGTCATTAATCTAGAGGTTTCTGTCTCTGTCTTCCGACTCCCGGTGGCCACATGTTGTGACCGTGAGCTGCTGCCGCTCAACACATCAAAACAAACCTGCTTGCCAAGAAACACTCACACCAAGATGATTCCAACAAAACCAGACAATAAAACACCGAAGCAGCGCGTTACAAAGAGAAAAACAAAAGTGTTAAAGAAGTTGAGTTCCTCTCCAGCTCTCCTGAGGAGAGGAGAGGGTGCGCTCTACCTTTCCCTCTGCCCAGCAGAAGCAGATGTTGCTGGAGGTGCTGAGGATATCCGTAATGAAGCCCGAAATTCCCAGACGCATGGTGACGGCTCAAGAGGGACAGATGGACGGACGGAATGAAAGAGTTGGAGATGAGAGAAGAAGGGAGGAGAGATTTGGGTCCCTGGATGCAGTCAGAGTGGAGAGTGAGGAGCGAGTGGGAGAGACGAGGAGAATGAGAGAGAATGAGAGAAAAAGAGAGAGAGAAGGTTGTTGCCTCTACTCTCTAGCGCAGGACCCGTGCGCTCCGTACACACACACACAACAGGTGCAGCCCCGAACCGGCCAGCCAATGGCAACTGTCCTCCCCTCCTCACACACACACACAAACAGAGTCATGAGCCTTGATTCTAGCTGACATGCCCTCTCACACACACATAAACATGCATGCAATAACACAGTCAGTCCTCTGCTCGCTGTAGGGTGTCTCTGTGTAAACCTTCCTCAGCATGTGGATGAAACATACGGGATCTAGAGCTCCTCCTAACAAACACGTGCTCTCAGAAACGTGTGAAAAAATATATACAAAGCAAATGAGTGACATTTGCTCAGCATGATTTCCTTTTAAAAACCTAAATCCTAAACAGTTTTTTGTCCCACTTAAATATAGGCAATAGGGTAGTTCAAAATAACTTCTTTTGTGTTCCAAAGGAAAAAGTGATAAAGGTTTCGTAATGACATAAAGGTCAAAAAGGAGAGATGTGTGTACACACACACTTTCACGTTCAAACGTTTGGGGTCGGTAAGAATGCGTTCATGTTTTTGTATATGCTCAGAAAACCTGCATTTATTTGATCGAAACTATTTTTGTGTTTATTTTTTTTTCCGCAAATCTTTTTACTCCAGGTTTCAGTGTCACATGATCCCTCAGAAATCATTCTAATATGCTGCTCAAATATTTCTATTTTGTGGAAACCATGGTACATTTGTTTTCGGTGTTCATCCAAGCGTCAAAGGAAAATCAGTTTATTTAAAATGTAAGTATTTTGTAACAATGCAAGAACACTAAAAAAATCTACTGTCACTTTTGATCAATTTAATGCATCCTTGCTATATTAAAGTATTAATATCTTTTGAATCATAATGATTCAAAACTATAAACTTTTGAATGGTAGTGTACAGTGATGAGCAGCAACAAAGCAACTAAAAGTAATTATATTTTTAGTTGACATTTGTATTTGCTTGAATTATTTTTACTAGTGATAACAGTTTAACAATCGTGCAGTGATGTGATGTGGGAGGGCTCATATGATCCCTAACCTGTCACATCTCTTCAAGATGGAGAATTTCATGTTCCTGTGAATATTGTCATTCTTTACAGTGTACATTTGGACATCATGACGCTTGATAAACTGTCAACGTTCTGGAAAAGTTTCATTCATGCATTAATCGTTAATAATGGTGTTACTACTGCAATGTATAATCAAACATTTTCTCTATAGAATTAGCGAGAGCAAAATTCATTCCACTTACATAAAATTACTTTGTTTTCAATTCTTTTTGTGACATGATTTCAAAGGAATTGGTCAGTTGCATATGATAAAATAGGCATTAATCCCCTTCAACAGTGGTAACCTTTTACTTGATGTTTTTTAGCATTTTAATTTGAATGACTAAAATATATATTTTTTTAATTTAGACTTGAGGAATCATCCAAGAGAGACCAGAATATTGTGGACTATTGTGACCTGGTACAATAAGCAACCACACAGAAACATAAGAAAACGCTCCAAACGCCATCGCAAAACACTGGCTCCCACTCACAAAACAACATTTTTTTGCAGAGTTCAGCATCACTCATATTTTCTTCATAAATGCAAATATCCAGTGTTTGCCTGCTGCTTGTTTTCCAGTCAGTGTCAGAGTGACGGGAATGAACCGCTCTGAGAAGGGGTTGCATTTGTCTCGCAGGACTCAGCATGAGTAAACTGACCCCTATGTGACATTTCCACTCAGAAAACTGAAACAAACCCTACATTCATGTCAAATGTCACATCGCTCAAGCATTGAGTTACATTTGCTTAACTTTTACATCTTCTGATGTAGTATGGAGAAAAACAATCAGACTTAGACTAAAAATATCTAAAGCCTGAAAGCAGGATTCTGAGCTGAAACTGTTCACTACATGAGATGTTTTGTACAGTAGTTGTCACGACACTCAGTGGGCGTCCTTTTCTGTCAGCTTTTTATACATAATTAAAATATACCGACCACAGTTCAGTATGCAAAAAAAAAAAAAGATCAGTCACAATTCAATATGTAATTATTTTTTGTTTAAGTAAAAAAAAGTCTGAATAAGACTTGAGTCCAATTTTTTTTTATGCACTTTTCATATTTGTCATCCTTTCCTATGAAAATGCATGCTATGGATGCAAAAAACACAGAAAAAACGGTTTCGGAGGCAGTGTTTAAATGTGATTGACACAAGTAACGGTTGCATTTATTTTTTAATGTGCGAAACATTTTGACGAAAATAGCGCATATTAAGATGCTTTCTATACTTTGCACAATTACATAGTCCTATGTTACTAAGAATGTCCATTAATCCACCCAAAAAAAAACGACAAATGAAGTTTACCTGACTATTACGACTTCTGTTTCTGAGAACCCTGGAAATGTGAACATGAGTCCACAGATTTCATTCAGTACAAAAAGTAAATATGCTTTGCATTATAAGTAAATATTTCAAACATCAAAAATTAGAAAGAAATTCAATGAATGCCAAATGAAATACAGCAGTCCCTTAGGACCCAGAATTCCATCTCATATAAAAAACCAACACCGATCTGGCGGGAAAACAGCATTTGTCTTTCCACTGCAGACTAGCTCATTCTCATAAATAAATGAATAAAAAAAAACAGAATTGATGCTATAAATAGAGACCAAAAATAACCACATCAGCTCTTCTGCGAGGTGTGACTCTCGGCATCAAGCCATCTTTTATTTTCCTTCGCGCTCACCTGCCCACTAAACACACAGACAGACACTGACACAAACACACACACACTTACTCATGAGACTTCCAGAGCCTTCGAGGGGGTGGAAGGAATTCTCGTTTGTTGAGCGGCACGATGCCAACAGCCGCCTGCATGACGGTAAAAAACTTCTTGCACTTCATCTTGGATGGCCGCTCATGAGAAACAACAACCACGACGCGCTTCCCTACAACTGCGGCTCTGTGGACCTTGTCCAAACATGTCTTTTGTCTTAAAAAAAGGAAAAAGACATTAATTTAGAGATTTGCGTGGCTGTTTTATCCTTACATAATTCAGGGAAGACCTTTATAACATTAGACAAATGAAAACGGAGCAGAGGGATAATTGTGTTACTAAGCCCACAGAGATAATGCAGACTCTCCATTCTCTTTAATCCGTGACTGCGGCTCAAAATGTCTTTACGTGCGTTTAACACTGACCCTGCAAGAAAACACCCAGCCTCCATCCCTATTTCTTCCTGCTCCCATGGCATTCAAATGAACAGTCGCGGATGGGATGGATAGGGATGGACTTGATTACGAGCACAGCTCCACCAGGCCTAGTTAAACCCGGGTGAACGCGCATGTACGCACAGTCTCGTCCGCAAACACGTGTAACATGAAGTGAAAAAAAGCGTAGGATGAGTAATCACTTGTCAGGGTTGTAGGCACTGAGCCAGCGTGAGATTTGGAAATGAAATTACTCGATGGCGGTCTGTGCGGATGGATTATGTTCGCGTTGGTTACAAGCACAAATGGGGATTTCGCTGTCAAAGAGCTCGAGGTGAGATGGGGGGGAAATTCCACGAATTAAATCTATGAATAGGTCTGTTTTGGCCGCACAGATGCATCGCAATGAGCCGTTGGCAATGAAAGGATTTGAAAGCATTTTCTCACGCACATAAAAACCCATAAAAGCTTATGATGCTGCAGAAGTAATAGGCTATATGATTTAATAACCATAAGGCATTATGTATGGATGACTGCATTAGGTGCTATAGAGACTTTGTCGTGCAGCTCTGGCCAGTGTATTTGCTCAATATTATTAGTTATGCTGATGTTCTCATACTGGATCAGTAGTTTTTCAGAAACCCGCATTTGGTGCAATGAATGAATAACATGTAAAGGGATAGTTTAGTTTTAGGGTAGTTCCTTAGGAGTCATACAAAGCCAATTTCCCACAAGCTAATGATTCTTTGGGATCTTAATGGAAAGTTTGTAATATAGTTTGTTTTAAAATTTCTCAAAGATAGTGTTACCCTGTAAAACAGCTCTTTAGGGATCACTCCGTTCTGTGTACTTCCCCTTTAAATCTTCACGAGCTCCGCCGACCCCGCCCCTCTTTTCCGAGGCACTCTCGGAGGATCTTTTATTCATAGTGAAACTTGCTAATTAGCACATTATTAGTAAAGGCGATTTACAATGATTCATTAAAAGACATTATACTGCTTCTGTACTTGAGGCTGGATCATGAATGGTTTGCGAAGATAAATGCATTCAGGTTGATGAAAGGGGGCGTCTCGGTCTGATGACGGCTCACTCAGGGCGGGTCTGAGGTAAGACACCAGTTCAGGCTGTGTGACACGCTGCTGTCAATCAACTTTTGTGGGAGTGGTCACACCGACATGCATTTGAGAAAGACTTGATTTCAGAAGGGCCAACGTATTTTCAATAAATTAAAAGAAAACTACTGGTGGATCTTTATCATTGTAGGGTAGTTGTGTACACACACTCCCAACACACATTTCAGTCCAAACTGCTTGTTAAAGTGCATGTACCAGCGGATGACCACTTTAAAATAGGAATTCTGTCACCGTTTACTTCTGACCTTTGATGACTTTGTCGTGATATTTTGAGATATTTGGAAGATTATACATATATATATATTTTTAGTGAATGCATACATGAAAGCCAGTGTTCTTCAAAATCAGCCTGAGAAAATTATAACAGAATTTAAAATTTGGTATTACTGTAAGTAAAAAGATAGCATTGCAGTACTTTTTGCATTCAAAAGTTTAAGATCAGTAAAAATGTTTTCTTATTTTTATTTAACAAGGATGCATTGACCAAAGGTGACAGAAAATCCTGTAGGAATTTGTGACACTGAAGCCTGAAAAGATGGCTGATCTAAATCCACTATAATATTTCTGAATATGACTGTATTTTTGGGTCAAATAAAAGCATTTTTAATAAGCACAAGAGACCTACAATAGAAAAAAGTAGATATCAACACCATATATCAACACCATAGCTTGTTTAATAGTCATAGTGTAAACCAAAGATGATTGTTTATTTTATACACTAGAACACAAAAGATCTGCTTTTTGGACCCCATTGACTTGCATTGTTTTGACAAATACAGATTGAACAACACTTCATTAGGATAAGTAAATGATGACAGAATTTTTGTCTTTAGGTGAGCTATCCCTTTAACTTGAAGTTTGATTTACATATAGCCAGCACTACTAATGTCCCACAGACATAATAAGACTTTAAAATCCGACGTTTCTCCTGAAAAAAAGGTTATCGGAAACATTCAATGGCCTGAAAAGTGTTTCCAGCTTTATTCCAAACGATAACTAAACCGCATGATATCTCATACGCAACACAAACAATATCAAGTAGAGAAGGACAGAGATGGAAGGTTTAGGAAGGAATGGGGAGAAAGAGAGTGTGTGTGTGTGTTGTGTGGGGATCATCCTCATTTGATTACAAGTCATGATCCTCTTGCTGGGAGTCAGCTGGTCTGGAGTCAGCAGTATTATGAGAGCATGGCTGTGCATTTGGCTCAGGTCTGCTTGCACATGTGCAGCTCTGCTTCTGGTAAATCAATCAATGCTGAGACACTTGGAAATATTAAGCACTTGCATTTACATGCAAATACGAAGCTTAAGCATTGACCAACGAGATCCTGCTGCGACATTACAGATGCCCTGCTGTGTAACATTGGAGACCTTCATGCATCAGAGTCATTTCTCCACATGTACTAACTTAGATTAAAGTGAAGTGAAATATACAGCATGAACTTGCATTAAGATTGAGAATTTGCAGTGACAGTAGGCAATTGAAGCGTTTCGGCTTGGTAATAAAATCTGCCCTTTAAACATCCAGGCACTGACTTATGCATAGCATTTCATCACAAGAGAGCTGTTAAAAAAACAAAACCAAAAAAAAAAGATGCATCAGACCTTAGTCAGGATAGAAACCATATTGATTTTTACATGGATGAAAATGAGTCTGTGATAGATTGAATTACAGTCAATGTCATGCATTGTATAAAGGTACATTACATAATACTCAACACAATACACAACTTTCAAAACTTTCCTGTTTCATATGTATACGTTTTATATATATATCAATCAAGACAAACAGACATGTATATGTGGAGACCGTAAGGCATGCACAGAGACCAGAGATGAAGATCCAGATACAAGCCTTCTTAGGATAACTTTTCCTCCTTAGCCACCCCTCTGACAGATCTGACCAGGAACGGGCTACCGGAGAAAGCGCTGTGGACAACAGCAGCGGACGAGGCCTTCCAGGAGGTGAAGAGGAGCCGGTACTCTGAGCCCGGGACTTTAGCTGCCCCTTCCTGCTGCAGACGGATACCTCTGATACAGTACTGGTAGCCACCCTGTCCCAGGTACAGGAGGGTGAGGAGCATCTTGTACATCAGCAGGAAGCTGATCCCAGTCGAGAGAAACTACACTGCATCCCTGGCCATCAAGTGGGCAGTCCTAGAGTGTGCAGTCCTCGGCCGGAAGTTCACCCTGGGCCCTCGGCCAGAGCCATTCACTGAAACTTCTCCATGAGACAGAGCGTTAACTTGTTCTCTCCTTACCTTCCCAGAAATCAGCTGAGGACCGATCAGCCCCACAGGAGCACTTCACGGACCCACAGCACGAGGAAGAGAGCACGCCACTCACCGGAGCACCCACCTCAACACTTTTGTTCACCCACTTTGTAAATAAATCTACTCTCCGTGGGTATTTATTTTGAGCTGTCCTTGTCTTGTGATTCTTCACCCGTGGAAATATATATATATATATATATATACTGTATTTCAAGAGTTCATGCTTTCCTCATAATGAATAAGCAAATTTGGCATGCTGTCTGGGGAGCGAGCCGGGAGAGCGGCGAACTCCGAATCCTAATGGACGGAGCCCTAGCGTGGGCAAGAGTTCGGCGTTCGGCTCGTTCACCGTCTGCCCCCGGAAAGTCGTGAACTAAATGGAAAACGGAGGAGAAGGGATGCACGAAAGGAAAAAGCAGGGAAATGAAAAGCTGGGAGCATTTGTAGTGAAGGGGAAATGGCTTGATTGGGTGCGATTATACAAGGGATGATTAGGTAACGGGCCATCAGCTGTGTATGATTACTCGTTTGGCGATCCTCTCGAAATTATGTTTAAACATTCATATATATACACAGTAGTCAACATTTAACGTGGATCAAAATCTTTTATCAAAGTTGTCCTAAAACCGAAAAGCACATTTTTTTCTTGTCTTAGGACAACTATATATATATATATATATATACACGACTTATTAATGATTTTTTAAAAAGCTTTGTTTTTCTCACTACAATGTTTTGTTGTACTACTGACAAATTACAGTATTTTATATTTACAAAACATCTCTCATGGATGAAAATAAAAAATCATAGGATGACATAGGATACAGTGTACTGTATAGGATGACAGAGCTACTGTGTGTTTCATGACGGCAGTCACAGGACTGAACTGTATCTGTGTTGGTTCAGTGCCAGTGACAGAGGTGACCCTGTCACAACACTCTGCCTCTTTAATTAGTGTGAGCACCCTGAGGATATGCTGATTACTCCTTTCATTACGACCGCTAGGAGCTGAATAGCAAATGGGTGACAATTATCCGCTTGTGTTGGTGTCAGGCTGTGAACTAATCACTGCTAAAATCAATTGATATAGCACCGATTGGCCAAAAATATGCAAAATATGCACGTATCTGTCTGCAAAATGCTTAAAGTGATTTACTCACGGGTAACATGTTCCCGAATTAACATCTCAGCTAGACTCATAATGACATTACAATCAGCCAATCAGAATGCATATCTTAGGTTCAGTTAGCAACTGATTTTTTTATTCATTGATGGCAGTTCAAAACCAAGTATACTGGCTAAATGAACTACAGGAAGAAGGCACAAGTGTTGAAAAGTTGTGGGGAGCACTAAACGCAAGGCACAACCCTCAGTTATGTGAACGAGACTAACGCATCAGCTGGCTCCTCAACAAGGGGGAGGAGAGTCAAGGACAAAATCTCCTGGAGAAAAAAAAAATCTATCGCCGCAACCTTGGGCTGCTGTTTTTGGCCAATTAATGCAGCTCTTTGGCTCTGCTCCACAGCTTACTGTACACAGCTGCTGTGAGCATGAGAGTGTGGTAAGTGCACAGGGGTCATTCTAAAGATCAGATATGGAATTCTGGGATTGAAGGGGACAGTTGACCTCTTATAAGCATTGCAATAAAAGGTTGGACACCTCCTCACTAGGAAGGGCACTGGTCTTATGAAATCAGCGTAATACAAGCTGCTTCACATGCATTTTCAACAGAGCACATATGTAAGCACAGTCATGCCTTTAAACAAGGGGTAGTTGTCACAAGGGTAAAATCTTAAAAAAAAAAAAAAATCTTTTTTTTGAGTCAGATACACAATGTTCTTCTTCTAGCAGTGGTTTAGTATGTTATAGAGTGTGACAACTTGCCCCAGTCTACTTTACGTATATAACGTAAGAGTCAATACACATTGCATTGCACATTCATTTGTTTTTATACATGCTAAGCACAATAAATACTCAATACTCACACCCCTTTCATAAGTCACAAATGTGATTTATTTTCAGCCTGCACCCAGACATGTGCATAGTGTGTGTGTGTGTGTGTGTGTCCTCCTCACAGCTTCATATTAGCACACTGTGTTTCACTCATCTTGAATGGAGGGCCAATCATTTTCTAAATAATGTATTAAACCATAGAACTGCTGAACAGTAGTCTCACGCATTTCTATTAAATATCAAAGGGGACACACCACTTGTCATACCACCAACAGCGCTGCAAATAAATGATGCCTACGAGACTTGGATTGGAGAACATTTATGGCAGCCACAAGCCTTCGAAAATAGCCTACTTCAGAAGGGCCTTTGGATAATGAACGTTTTCAAAGGCTCATCTGATGGACAGCTCAGTTCGGACTAATCACTATAAATCTGCTCAAGGTTTGTCAGATTTCACATCACACACTTCCAGGGGGTCCAGGAACAGCTGAGCAACTGCCATCGAGATGAATGGGAATGCTAACAGATTGCTTTCTCCAGGTATTAAAGACATTCACTAGCGATTGTCGTGAGCTTAAGGCAGCAGATGGGAAAATATAAGTCCATTTCATCTAATGAAATGTGTAGCTAATGAATATAATTAGGGATAAGCTATATATAATACTAAAATTACAGGAGATTTTATCGTTCTAAATCTAAAATTCATGGGAATTTGGTATTACAACATTGTAATGTATACAGTAGCAAAATTGAAAAGATTTTAATGAATATATTATTAATATGATGATGATGATGCACTAATATAACACTTGTAGCCAATAACAATAAACCTATCAATATTTTTCTATCTACATTTTCAAGAGATGGCCAGTTTCCTTGTTTATTACACGTTTCATGTTATCAACGTTTTCAACAAATGGCAGATTTTAATCCTTTAATACCGTCTGAATAGATAAATATTGTACATGTAGAGCAAATAATTTTATCCAATTAAAACCATTTATGTACAATGAAAATTGATTTTAATTTTAATACTTTACATTTGACAGTGTTAAGAAGAAGAAAAACAACGTTTCTAATGCATGTAAATGTTAAAAAGGGTGGAATGAGCATGCACAATTAAATATTTGAAATATCAAATAAAACTGGTAAAATATATATCTATATATACACAAACACAAAACACCATTAAGTATGTTTTTAAGCCTTTTGAATTACAAAACACTGAAAATGTCTCCATAAATCACCTTCTTATTGTAATACCCATGTCATTATACAAATTTGTGCCCTTATAAACCACATAAACATGCACACACATTTAAAACTAATTTACATAATCTAAATGTTATGAAGAAACACACTCTCAACAGTTTGTCCAGTGCAGTGGTCACACTCCCCATTCACACGTGAGAACTGATCTCTGAAGTATGCTTTACCCTTCTAAAACGTGACATCTCTTCCTCACCTGACTTCAGTGCGGTTTTAGTTGCTTTACTCAACATTATCTCACCTCTGACCTTCTGGTGCTGACAATGTCCCTATTTGACTCGCTCCACTCTCTCATATCAGAGAAACACTAAATGAAAGATAATCTGTAATACAATAAGCACACAATAATCTACTCAAATAATGCAGTTGGATGACCTGCAATATACAAACACAAGATACAACAAGATAAAATACAAAGTAGAGAAACAAACATGTATCATATGACAGACTATCAGTTTAGCGTCTCTTTACAGTCTTCAAAGTGTACTGTTTGTATTAAAACATTTAAACATAATTTTCCAGCATAACTGGATTTTTCTGGTTTCTGTTTCACTTTCACTAGAGTTTCACTTGCCCTCTACTTTGCAACTCAGCAGATCCTGATCAATCAAGAAACTCAACTGAAATATCAAAAAGGCATAAAACATAATAAAAACACCTTGGTATTGAATTAAGTCAACAAAGCTCGGGAAATCATGCCAGACCATGTTCTCTGAGTCATGTGTGATATATTAACAGATCCAGGAAGCTCTTTCTCATTCCATGAATCCATATTGCTTTGCAGCCTTGAGAAGTGTCTGAAGCTTACACTCAAAAAAATATTTAGGCCCAATTCATAGGATTTATGTATTTTAATTGCATGTAGAATTTCCATCCATTTTG
>JAUMHP010000055.1:3460894-3475754 GCA_032361065.1 Enteromius trimaculatus | reverse complement strand
AAATGATTATTTGAATCAAATCAAATAGATTCAAATACTTAATAACAAATTGTGCCAAGAATCATTTTTTTGAGTGTAGGAGTGTTTATTATTGGGAGCTCAAGCTTTTATATATCAGGGTCAGCGCAATGACACCTTTGATATGCAGTTAACATGACATGTAATTTTAGTTCAATCTCTTGAGAATCTATAAAAATATGGATTATATAAAATATATTGTTAATCTGTCCCTCAACACATGCTTTTAAGGCATTTTAGTTAAAAAAGGTAATTTTTTTTATCTACTACTACTGTATGAACTGTATTTGTGTTTGTTTATACAGAGTTTATGCCCAAAATGAACACATGGCAAGAGTAACTGATGACTGATCTGAATCATTTTGAAGTCAAGTGAAATGTAACAACAGTCTACGGACTAAAAATATTAATTGTCTAGCTCATCTTGTATATGATGCTGCAAGTGACACAATAAAACAGCTAAATAGTGCCACCGTTGCAGAAACAAAATAATTTATAAAATATAAAGTTTAGACATTTAAAAAAAAAAAAAAAAAAATACAGTGTAATGGCTGGAAGTATATATGAACAGTGAATCTTCTTAATTTACCCGCTATTTAAGTGGCAAAAATCATAACTCAGGACCCTGGTAGTCACATAATCACTAAAAACTAGAGCTGTCAAATGTCATAGTGCACCCAAAATAAAGTCCTTGTTTACATAATATATGTGTTTGTCCTGTGTATATTTATTACCTATATACAATTAGACAGACATGCATGTATATATTTAAGAAAAATATGTTAATATTTAATGTTTACACATTAATTTAGATGAATATATACATATACATACATGTAGATATTTTCTGAATATATACTGTATGCGTGTATTTATATATACACAAATATATACAGGACACACACATATATTATGTAAACAAGGACTTTATTAAATATTATAATAATATAACTGATAAATCTTTTTTTTCACAGCACTAATAAAAAGAAAGTGATTTCAGCATTTAGAAGTATAAAGTAAGTTAAATATTTATCTAGATGCAGCGTATCACAAACTAAAAGTTGGAAATGGTGACTGTTTTGGAAATGTTCTGAGGTATGATATGATCTGTCTGAAACACCTTCTGAATTGACATTTAACAGCAAATGTTATTATTTTGCATGCATTTATGACTTACTATTATTTGAGAGCCTATATACACTTATTCTTTACTTTCTAAAAGTTGTTAATGCCTCAGGACCAGTGAAATGAACAAAGGAAACATTTGGTCATTTTATACTAAAATCTGATCATATGTCCATTGCAATTTGTCAGCACCGACATGAATTAAAAATAAAATAAAAAGCATTTTAATCACATTTCTATAATCAGATCTCTGATGATCTTAAAAATGTTCATGTCCAGTTTTTCTCCAGTATGTTTTACTAAAGTCTCCCAATTGACTAACGGTACTATGAGGCCTGTGCAGGAATTAAACCATTGAGCTTGACAGTGAAGTCCAGAAAATTGAGATAAATTGCTGCATTGGCTGGAAATCGGAAAGATTCATTTTTTATCTTTGACAGTGACTCCATTGCACTCGTGTCGTCAAAGCAGAACCAATGTTTTTGCTTCTTTTTTGAGATCTTTTTAACACAACGTCTAAAGCAGAATCAGAGAAATCTTTCTTGAAACGGCGGCTCTTGTAAGTTCTGTCTTCCTGTTGAGATTGTTCACTACATTATCAGTTTAAGTTAAGAACTGAGTCAAAGTCTTGCAGAAGAACATCGTAGCTAGAGCTACTTCTCTGTTTATGTCTATGACGATACAGTACCAGGCAACTCCGCTGCAGTTACTTTGAATAAACACGAGCACACATAATGCACGTTTAAAAATCTAACTGAGGCGTGGGTGTTTTTTCACTTCATCTTGCACATAAGGCAGCGTTTGTAAGCTCATAGCTGCTTTGTCTACAGACGTTACCGGGGAAACGTTTGTTTTACTTTGTCCTTGAAACCATCTTCAAAACTACCTTTTTTTCTTTACGAAGACGCGTACACAAGCAGACTAGAGTAGCATCGGATATGGTAGAAATCCCTTTGATAACTCTGCATAATCAAGAAACTAGATTTACAGATTTTGAGCTTAAGTTCAAACAACTGCTAATTAACATTCAACAAATTCCAGTGAAGCTATTTCTTTTAACGTGTAATTAATTCCAGGCAGGCCACATGTTCTGAAGTCATCTGAAGTGCATCAGGCCTTTTATTTGATTCATGTTAAATGAGTAGAAATAGCAAGAAAGCACCAGACTCACCTGCTTTGAAGAGCAGTTCCTTTTTTTTCTTGGAAACATTAAATCCTCAATTCAGAGATATCATTATTGCATCATCAGACAAGCGTTGTTTTGTTGCTTGACATAACAGGTCACATGAATTCATTTTCCCAGGTCGCATTGTATTTTAAGCTGCATGTTTTCATGGTATTCCAGAATGTTTACATTAGTCGACATTCTTCTGAGAAATGCTCTGCCGAGGGCGACGTCTGATGTCCAGCAAGGCGAGATGACAGCGTGTGTGAGCTCTGGGAATCTTTCAGACTTCCTTGGCTTGTTTGGAGCAAAACCATTCAATTGACATCAGAGTTCAGTGATAAATCCATGTTCCCATGGAAACTTCATGCTATTTTTGGGCCTGCGAGTCGAGCTCTATAATAGACATTTGCATATTCATGTCTGGACAAAGAGAGACAAGATGCTTGAAGCGTTTATCATGGGCCGTGAGAGCTGATTGAATAGCTGCTCGTATCATAATTAGGTGTCATTAGTACTGGGAATAATCTGGCATCTTAAAGGACCCTTTAGCTCAAAGACAGAGTGTTACAGTTTTCACAAAGATTTAAAAGCAGCTGGTGCAATTACTATGAGAGGCTTATCTCAAAGTAATTGGTGTTGAATTTTCATATCAAAGTGTAACACTGAAATCAGTTGCATTTACAACACATGAGCAGACATGAAGTTAGACTCTCACCTACTGAAATGTAACTTACAGCTAAAAATACTGGCCTAAAACACAAAATATTGACTGTTTTAACATTTCATTACTATTATTATACTTAAAGTAATATTGTAACAATATAATATATTTTTTACTAATTATAACTTATAAATAAAAATCCTTTTTTTTTTGCAAAAAATAAAAACAGAAGAAATAATGACTGTTTATATTGTTTATAATAATTAAAAATTATTTTCACATGAATTGATGAATTGATGATTAAATATTTAATGTAATATGAAATATAAAAACCTTTCAAAAACTTGCTTCATAAACCTAAATAATAACCAACAAGTACTAATGAATACTATACTGATACTATTAATATTTAAACATTTTAATGAATATCCATATTAATATAATTATACTAGCAATAATTATTTTAGTACTGCAGTATTAATAACTATTAATAAATATTATTTTGATTTATGAAAAGAATTAAAATTCAATTAAGCATAAAATGGTATAATTTATAACGGTATATAATTTATTACTATTATTAAGCTGCTAATATTAACCATAAACCACAATGTGCACACAGTGAAAATAAAACAACATTCTATATTTCATATTATATTTACATATGCATCAACGGACAAGTACATCAGACATCAGCACGGTGGCAGATGTGCCATTGTTTCATCACGTGCAACCCGAATAAAGACATCAAACATATCAGCACAGTGCAATTCATCTCAGATGTGAACATCTGCATGGACAGCGTGTCAAGTTAATGTTGCGATATATGGGCTGTTATGTTAAGCAGGGTCTGGGGAGTAATGATCGACTCTGTTGTATCGGCAGAGTTAATGACACAGCTTTAACTGATGGGCGGGCTGATGCTAAATTGGGCTGGTATTTTTAAATCATCTGAGGGTGGCGGTAAAGCTAGAGGAATATGATCAGATGCGATGCCGTTATTCACAGATAATACTTGAATAAAGGCTCTGGCCGGGGGCTTTTAGAGCAAAAACTTCTCCATCTGTCTGTCATAATCCCCTTCTTTTCCTGCATCTAGCCAGCAGCCTCTAGTTCAACCAGGGCCAGGCGAGCAGATAAACACAGCCTCCAAAAAACAATCTGTGTCCATTTGTCTTATTCAACTGGTTTAAGAGCCATTAAACGTGATCTCTTTAATCTGGTTTTAATCTAACCAGGTACAGGTTTACAGAGATTATGAGAGCACTTTCTGCTGTTCTGAGTGCATTTTAAGCTTATAATTGCGTACAGGTTTGATTTAGACAAAAAAAAGTATCTCTACAGTTCACACGAGGTATGAAAAAGTGGCATAAACCATTACAATATTGTAATCCAGAAGGTCTTTTTGAGCACTGGCAACAGTATTACGGTCTTCCCAGAAAGATGAGAGTCAGAGAGAGAACTGATGTGGAAAGGATCTATAACAGTGTCTGTTCTTCACATTGGTCTCATCACGAATGGATGAGATGTGACAGATCTATATTTGATTTGAAGATGACGGACAACTCTTCGGAGAGCAGATTATGTAATGCCACGCCATCGTGAGCGTACACCCATCGCTTCCCTGTCCAATCATAGCGTTTTGGCCCGCTGAGAAAAAAAACAAAACTTTCAAAAAATGTCTGATCTAGCTGAAAACAACATATTTGCTGTCATTATATCACACTGCTAATATTTAGTGCAAGAACTAGCATTTCTGAAGGCAAAAAATAATACTGGCCCTTTAAGATGTTTACATACGTTAGCCAGAAATTGATACTTTTAACTGTTTTATTTTTAACTGATTAAACAGTTAAGCATAACATGAACATTAAGAACCGAGTGTCTAACCTTGTCGGTGAAGAGAGCCAAATCTGTCGGTTGGGTGTCTGTTTGTTGATAACGTATGTACCATGTTCAGAGCCCACTTTCATTGTCAGCACTCCATTCTGTTAAGAAATGTAACACATATGTAATCATACGAGAGCTTCAGTCTGAGGCTTTAACATTATAATGGCTCAGCTGACATGAACAACTCGATTGGTTAAAAAAAGATGTGCAAAAAGTTCATTTGCAAAAACAGATAATCATGTTTTTTCATTGTGCATTCTGATTAATCTCAGTCAAACTGCAGTTGGGTTATTTTGATTATGTTGAGAAAAAAAATAAAAATACAGCTAACTAACACAGTAAAAACATGGTAACGTGATTTTTTCGCAAATAGAGATCTTCATATATATCTTCACACACACATTACACATATATACTATATACACATAAACGTTTCTATATCATAGTATGTACTGTGTATATTTATTATGTTTATACAAAGACACACATATACAGTATATATTTATGATATTTTTGCATGTAATTACATGTATATATTTATATTCATATAATTTATTCTACATGTAAATATATCTACACAACATTTTTGTGTCTTTATATATACACACATAATAAATATACACAGTGCACACACATATACTTTGTTCACAGAAACATATTTTGGATGTGACCCATCGCGATTAATCATTGCCCAGCACTAACTATATATATATATATATATTCTCTCTCTCCACTGCAGTCTATAAATGAATCAATTCAAGGGGTTACCTTTTTCATAGCACTGAATGATAATGATCCTAAATCACATCTCTTACAATTAAATTGATGCAACCAAAATGCCACTGATTTAGAAATCAGAACAAACTAAATGATTGATTAATAATGTGTAACAAATGTAAATGAAAGAACCTCAACAAAGATGATTTATATATGTGTGTGAGTGTACAGTCAGATCTAAGGCCAAGCTCTGGGAACATGGCTCAATCTGTCAACCGCACCTTGGCTCGCAGCTGTCCAAATGTTTGATCTAAAGGGTCACAGTCTCATTATATCATCCTAGCTGTAGCAACAGAGTCGGTGTGCAAAACAGAATTTTCTGAATACCATTTAAGGGGACGACTGCAGCGGTCTATGTTTTTGAGTTGCATTGAAGGCCATAGAGAGGTGTAGAAATGGGCTGCTCAGAGTAAGTAGCTGACAGAAAGCTCACCGCCTTACATTTATCCAGCCAGAGGACAGCAAGGAGCGTGAATGACCAATCAATCTGTCAGCAGGGCCTGCTGGCCACCCACCAGACGCTTAAATGAAACGGAGTGCATGGACTCAAACATTCACTGGATTTGAGAACGATATTTGTTAAATAAATGAATCAATCAATGCATAAATATGTTTGTGCGTGCGTGTGTCTGTGAGGAGATTGAAAGCGGCATTACTCCAGTCATACAGCAACATGCTAAAAGCTCTGAGTGTTTACAGCCTTCATAAATCATGCAGTTTCTCTGCAAAATGCTGCAACAAAGGCTGCTGGACAAATGGCTTTTTTGCTATGAAACTAGTCGTGCAGTAGCACTCAACAACAATAACTCTCAAACGAACCTCTTTTGCTATAAAAGAGGAAGAGAAAAGATATCATCATAAAAGTTTTAAGACTCCTTTTTCACCATACAGAGCAACAACTTAATTGCTCCACAAAAAGGCCGGGGATAGACAAATGGATTACACAACATGTGAAATGTCCAACTTTAAGGTAAAGTGAGAAACAGCCACTGCAAATTATGCAAAAAAAAAAAAAAATGATAAGGAGTTAAATGAATAACTATTGCATTTTTTTTTATTCTTGCCAATTAAAGTAGTTTACTTTGTAACAGCAATGGTCTATGTCTATTAATCGAATAATAATAACTATAATATCATATATTTTAAATCAATTTTACACCTCCAAATGGCTCTACACTATGTTTTTTTCTAATTGAACATATGGGTTCATCCAAATAAATGGGTTAAAAACAGCCTAACACAGACCAACACTGACCTCTACTGGACATTTAAGCACAACAGACTTTTCAGAAGGTTGAGATGTAAAAGCATCACAGGCACTTAACATGCAAGGATGCGTAAATATGGGCATGTGTACTTACAGAGAAGACAACGTCATAGTCCATTCCAGTGAAGCTCTCATCTGTGAGGTCTTCAAAATACTCTGCCAATGCATCCAGCGTCTCATCTGCTAGCCTCTCATATTCTGTCTCTTTTAGATCTCTATACAAAACAATGTGTATGTTAAGAAAACAGTAGTTCCCAATCATTGCAAAATACTAGTTAAATTGCATGCGAATGTGTAAATAATAAATGAGAAAAATAAGTTTGGTTTGTATGGTACCATTTTCTGTGGTAATATCGTATTGGCAGTTAATTGAAACTATTTAGATTTTAATTTGAATGCAAGCATATACACAATATATTGGCATATACACAAATATTTTTGGACACTCAAAAAACACAGCTTAGAAAATGACAAGTATTTGAACAATGCTCTTACAATAACCAACACAATGATAAATCATAACTGGTGCATCTTATTGCATAACACAATTACAAGGAATATTGATAACGGTAATGGTGAATTATAATAATGGTAAATCACAACTGGTATGTCTCACTGCATGAATCATTAAAATTAATATTCCAAATGCTGTGCTCAGTCAGCGCTTAGTGCAAAATTAAACTTTACACTGAGAATATATATTTACCTGAACTGAAGTGCCTTTTCTTCTCCAAGCTGTGTGCTTAAATGGAGTTCCCTTCTCTTCAAAAGCCAATCAAACCACTAGAAAACATTTAAATATCGGTTTGTGTGGATAAAATAAGTTAAATTTACATTTTTAGACATTTAGAAAGTTTATTCATTTAGCAGACAGTTTCTTCCAAAGTGAGTTACAGTTAAGGAATACAAGGCTGGCAATAAGAAGTGCTAATAATACAAGCTTTCTGTCGTCATTCAAAACAGTAGAGACCAGAACAGGAAGGGGTTGAGGAATAATGAGAGTAAAGATATAGCAAAAGTAAAAGCATAGACAAATTGTTTACGCTTTCACTTTTCCTTAATTCCTTCCTGTTATAGTGCACCCAAAAAGCTTTCACCGCAAAGTCAAAAAGGCACAATGTTTACCTGTGAATGTCCTCCACGTCCGTAGCTCCTTATGACTGTTTGTGCTGAAGAAACACTTCTAAATCTGCCACTACATATTGACTAAAACAAATAAATCACAAATAAAATAGACTTTCAAACGACGTAAATCAAGACAAACTATTCTGACAACTAAAACACAAACAGTAACACCAATTAAGGTAATCAAAATTGTACTAACAATTCAGCGTCAAAGTCCAGAATCGTGCAACTAACGTTGTATTTCAAATACTAAACTACAGCGTCTGCAAAACAAAGCTAGCCAGTCTGTCCAGACCTTATATAATATACTTTTTCTCTATAAAACAGAAAGACAGTTAACTTATACAAGTTAAAACTAATAAGAGTCTCATCATAACCATAGGTCATAACCTGCCAAGGCGAGCGCAGACTGACAATTCAGTTCACGCTAAACGATTGTTTACATCTCACTCACTTCAAGTCCACTTCTGATTGTTGACAGTCTGGAGGCTTGTTGGTGACATTTCCATGTGGAGCTCAAGCTAAGTAAATAAAGACAACGACACTTGTTGGTTAACCTTGACATAGCTTCTGAAAGGATGCAAGTCTGCTGCTAGCCAGTGCTACGGCACATTTGCCGCTTTGACGCAGTACTCGCGACATTTCAAAATACAAGTCCCAACAAAATAAAAGTCTGTTTTACAGTTTTTTTCAGTCGCTGTTTTACAGTTTGTTTGTTTTTACAGTACTTACATTTGCACAACAGTTAATGCATTTCTCAAAACAATTAGTCATCTGTGCACATCATAGCAGCAGTTTCAAATTCCTTCCAACAAATTGCAAATGCTTTTGGACATCCATCAATTGCTTTCATACAACTATTTGTCAAAATCTGTCAAGCAAATTTGAAAAAAATTGTTTAAATCTTGTTTTTTCCTAAAAATGTCTTCTAAATTGAATCGTTTGCACAATGCTTTGAATACAGCAAATTATAACTGCAAAGAGTATATGCAGTAAAACAGTGTGTTGTACTCCGATACCTCACTACAGACAGTAATGTCTAACTTTACTAGTTTTCAAATGGCTGGGCAAATAGTATATAGTGCTGTTTTCAGCATTTTCAGGAAGTGTCACCAAAATCTTTTTTTTTTTTTTTTGCATTGTAAAAAATGTACAAAGTAAACTGTCATAATGAAAACATGACAGCCATTTGACTATCTTCATAAACAATGGTGTCAGGACTTTTCATCTTGATGACACCGACACTTGCTTTTGAGGAAAGAGCTATCCATTTTGAGAAAGTGACTCGCTTTTGCAGGTTATCAACGTGGTTTTGCAGTTTGTACTAATTGTTTTGAGAAATGCATTAACTGTTGTGCAAATTTAATGAGTGTTGTGAGAAATGCACCAAAGCGAAAAAAAAACTAATCTCCAGAGGAGTTTCTCTCAATCGGTTTGGCTCGTTTCTTATATCAGAAATATGCGTGTAAATAAAATCTGCCAATTTTAAAACTTTTAGACCGTTTTTGGTTTTGAAAAATGTACTTTAAATGTCATTTTAAACGTGAAGGAATAATTTTTTTTTAATTGAAAAAAGAGATAGATAGATAGATAGATAGATAGATAGATAGATAGATAGATAGATAGATAGATAGATAGATAGATAGATAGATAAATACCAACTTAAACCACCAGATGGCATCAAAGAAAGCGCGTTGACTTTATGGGAATGAAAGGTATTTCTCTGAAGCGCAGGAGGAGGCGGAGACTCGCTGCCGTATGACTTCAGTCGCCTTCATTAACGATTCCACAAAGTAGAGGGACACTGAGTACACTTACCTCTAGTGAGCGAAACACTACAAGTCTCGGAATATCAGTGTGTACTCACCTCTGTCTCTCTGTGTCTGAAGCCAAGACAGACCCCCACCGTAAAAGACATTACAGGTAAGACATTTTTTTAAAATTATGTTTATTGCGATGTTAAATGTGAACCTGTCAGATGGACGTACACCTGTACCAGTTCTGCGGTGTGCTCTTCCGCTCTCGTTTAGGCAAGACGTCATATTTGACATTTTCATGTGCTTATATTTTTTTCAGCTATGCATACTTCTATAAGTACGCATGTAGGGGGGAAAAAAAAAACTTTAAATGACGTAGTAGCCAATTACAAAAATAATGCAAACTCAAATGATGTACCAAGTTATATTTGTTATAATTTTTGTAATAACCATTTTTGTTACATTTTAAGAATTTGCATTTTTAGCTGCTCTCTAAGAGTGGCAAACTTACGTAATATTGCAGGGAAGTGTTTTCTCAGAAATATTGCGAAGTCTTGTGGATGTGTTGACTGCATCTTACAAATGCAGTGTGCTGTCTATACAGATAACACTTGAGTTTTAAAACATATTTGAATGTTTTATCACCTTTCAAACGTTTATGGTTTACACAAACACATGTTTAAGTTGTGGAACCTGTGCTAGTTGTCACATGGGGAAGGGTCATAATTTAGTAACTATGCTGGCACAAAAGGTTAATCTGTGTTCAGTGAATTGTATCATTAGTCTCTGAGCAATAGCAGTGACAATGTAAAATAGATTGTTTTTCCTAGTCAATATGTGCATATACAAACAGCAACTACAAAAATAAGCATAAACTGAGAAATGCTTACTAAAAAGTGTGACTGTTAGCCAAGTTTTCTTTTATTTGTCAGGGAGGTAGAACACAAAAACTAATTTCTGTCATATTATCTATATTTTCTTTGGTAGTTTAAAATCAATGTATATATGAAACACTGAATATTATTGATATTTCAAACTATCCAGAATTAATATCTTATCTGCTGGAGACATACGTGTTGAGAATAGCCATGTTCATGGTTCATGTGTGCATGGTTGCTCTAATGCAATTTAATAGATCAGATAAGGTTATGAGAAAAGTCACATAACTTTTACCCACGTTGAGAATAACCCAGACAGGACAGTTGTTTGGACAAGCTTTGTACCTGGAGGCCCGAAACCGCATTACAGCAAAGAACAATGAGAGGAAGAAGAAATATTCCTCCAGTATTTGTGGCCGCGGCCTCTTTAATTGAAGCTCTGTGTCTCTTGCGCAGATCCTTTTCCAGGTGCCTGTTCCCAAAAGCCTTCTGCAGCAGTGCTAACCTGCACAAGTCTGTATCAGAAGTTTGTCAGATACTGGCACTTCTGTGCTCTTATATTGTGCAAAATACCCCAGTAGCAAGTTTTGCTTGTTTATACATAACAAAACTAAGAGGTATGTTCAGAATTAGTATTAACATCTAGTGTCTACTATTTCTGCTAGTCTGTCTGTATTTACTGTATGCATCACGAGCTCCAGGTTTGTTTGGTAATGGGGCAGTCATGGCCTAATGGACTTGTGACCCAAAGGTCGCGGGTTCGAGTCCCATGTCCGGCAGGGATTGTGGGTGGGGTTAGTGAATAACCAGCGCTCTCTCCACCTTCAATACCACGATTGAGGTGAGACCCTTGAGCAAGGCACTGTTCCAATGGCTGCCCACTGCTCCGGGTGTGTGTGTTCACGGTGTGTGTGGTTGTTTACTTCTCACTGCTGTGTGTGTGCACTTGGATGGGTTAAACGCAGAGCACAAATTCCTAGTATGGGAAACCATACCTGGCCACACGTCACGTTTTTTAATATTATATTTTATTTCTCTGAATGTCTATAGAGTTCTTTGCAGAAAATTGAACTAAAAATAAAGAGTTTATTACCGCTTGCCACTCACGTGCAACCTGATGAGGCGATTATTAATGTGAAAAGTACTTCATGTTCTGTTTACAGACGAGTTCCATCTGTATCCCAGAATCATATCAATAAGCCACGTCATTTCATTTCATTTTTAATCTTTCTGGGGCCTTTCAAAGCCGCAGCTGAATGATAAACAGCAGTCGTGACCAGCGGTCTCACTCCCATGCACATTTTTTTATTGCTCCCACAGTGGCATGCTACATTCCTCCCTAGAATTCAGACTGCAGACACCCAATAGACAGCAGCTGACCCATACCAGATTTACCACCTCTTATATCAGCATAAGATAAAAACTCAAAGTTTATGCTAACTAAGCTGCTCTTAGATCAGCACAGGAGAATTAAGATGGGATGTGACATACTCTTTTCAGCTTAATGTGTAAAATACCATCTCTCTGGCTGGATTATGCCTCCATAATCATTATTATACTTATACTGGGGGATTTAATGGTGACCTTTTCACTAATAGAGCTACTTTTGGGACAGAAAATATTTAACAGAACACACTGATTCTTATGTGTGATATTTAAGGCATAAAGGTCTATAATAATATGCATAGCTGAATAAAAATCACACTAAAATATACAGGTCTGACCCACTTCAGCTCCCTTAGTGGCAGCTCTGATGCTGCTTTGGTTCAGTGTAAAATAAATGCAGCATCAGCAAAGCTTTAAAATGCATTACTGTATTTTCCCAAAAAAAAAAAAATATTTTAGATAAATAATTTTGAATTATTTATTTAACATTTTCTATATTCATAATTTCATATTTAAAACGATCTAAAGTATGTTAGTTCAATTGTATCATTTTTTATTATGTTTATATTTTCTCAAATTAATTATTACACTTAATTAAAATCAAATTAAATTAATAACATTAGTTCTGCACTTATAATGTTTATGTCGATGTATTTATATTATCTCTGTGAAACAATAAATAGTATAAATGCACTTTATTATGGTAAATAATATGCCACTTCAGATACAGTTGGCAGTAGTGTTTTATTTTGCAGCAGAGCAAGCTGTGTTACTTCATTCACCAGTGAAGGTTATATTATTTAGTACAGAGAGAGGCAAAAGACAATATTTTTTGCGTAGGATTTTATGTTCCCTAGTCTTTCACTGCTGAAGGTTATCAAGCCAGTGCTTTTGAATTGGAAATCAGCAGATGCAAATGAACGTCTGCAAAAACACATCCACTGCGTCACTGTCACCTTTCCTTCTACACCTGTCTGTAACGCTCACTTAAAGAGTTACATAATGAACCTGTGATGATGCATGGCTCAGCCAAAGGTTAACGAGACAAGAACCTGTTTAGTTTGAACGACTGCAGGTCAATCAGTGCCACAGTCTTCCTGAATATAAACGTAAATGATTCAGTTAATGACTCTAATGCTAGCTTGCATCAATAAAAGGCAAAGGACATTTCTCCCATTGACCCATAGAAAAATGTGCAGTCTTTATTTGACACGTTACATAACCATGTTCCCTGAGGTTGTTTCAGCCTGTAGGCTATTTAGCAGGCGGTCGTGATCGCTTGTGTCTTGTGACATTTGTAAAAGCATAATGAAATGCATTCTTGCATGTTGCTGACCCTGAATGTGTCTTGTTTCATTTAGAATGTGACTATAATAGCTTGTTTTAAAACCAGTTTAGATATATAACACTATATGTTAATATTTCTCTTGTACTGTAACTGTCTATCCTATGAAAGCCATACAGTAGCCTACATATAAAAATCATAGTCAGAATAGAGCGCATTATTGCCTGCCCACGTTTCAGCAGTATTGGCATAAGAAATATATAAAACTCTTTGTTAAAGAATTGTACATGATTTTAACTGGCTATGAGGTGAGTCATAATATTACAATTTTATTAGTTTTATTTAAAGCAAAAAAGTATGTGAAATTCAGAGGTCTTTGTACTGAACATCTTTATTCGATCTACAATTTCATAGCGAATGACAGTCAAATTAAAAACAATGGTAAAAAAAGAAAACTAAAAATTAATTATAATTTTATTATTTAGTGCTGATGATTAATCACATGCAAAATTACAGTTTTTGTTCAAACAGTACATGTGTGTGTGCTGTGTATATTTAGTATGTATATATATAGTGAGTATAGAAAGTATTCAGACCCCTTAAATTTTTCACTCTGTTATATTGCAGCCATTTGCTAAAGTTCATTTTTTTCATCATTAATGTAGACACAGCACCCATATTGACAGAAAAACACAGAATTGTTAACATTTTTGCAGATTTATTAAAAAAGAAAACTGAAATATCACATGGTCCCAAGTATTCAGACCCTTTGCTCAGTATTTAATAGAAGCTCCCTTTTGATCGAATACAGCCATGAGTCTTTTTGGGAAAGATGCAACAAGTTTTCACACCTGGATTTGTGGATCCTCTGCAATTCCTTCTGGCAGGTCCTCTCCAGTTCTGTCAGGTTGGATGGTAAACGTTGGTGGTCAGCCATATTTAGATCTCTCCAGAGATGCTCAATTGGGTTTAAGTCAGGGCTCTGTCTGGGCCATTCAAGAACAGTCACGTAGTTGTTGTGAAGCCACTCCTTCGTTATTTTAGCTGTGTGCCTAGGGTAATTGTCTTGTTGGAAGGTAAACCTTCGGCCCAGTCTGAGGTCCTGAGCACTCTGGAGAAGGTTTTGGTCCAGAATATCCCTGTGCTTGGCAGGGATAATTATCTTTCCCTCGATTACAACCAGTCGTCCTGTCCCTGCAGCTGAAAAACACCCCCACAGCATGATGCTGCACCACCATGCTTCACCGTTAGGACTGTATTGGACAGGTGATGAGCAGTGCCTGGTTTTCTCCACACAATACTGCTTAGAATTAAGTTGAAAAAGTTCTTGGTCTCATCATACCAGAGAATCTTATTTCTCACCATTTTGGAGTCCTTCAAGTGTTTTCTTAGCAAACTCCATGCAGGCTTTCATGTGTCCTGCACTGAGGAGAGGCTTCTGTCGGGTCACTCTGCCATAAAGCCCCGACTGGTGGAGGGCTGCAGTGATGGTTGACTTTCTACAACTTTCTCCCATCTCCCGA
>JAUMHP010000055.1:3441076-3460794 GCA_032361065.1 Enteromius trimaculatus | reverse complement strand
CTGGTCGTCCCAAACGTCTTCCATTTAAGGATTATGGAGGCCACTGTGCTCTTAGGAACCTTAAGTGCAGCAGAATTAGTTTTTTGTAACCATGGCCAGAAAATTGCCTTTGTATGACCCCTTTAAAGGTTTGGAAGTTATAGTAAAAAATAAATTTCCATGTGGAGAAAATGAATTGAGAATTGAAATGAATTTACTTCCAAAACCTGACTTCTGCACTCTATGCACTCTATATACTGAGATGTTCGGATTCAAATCTGGTACCCTTTTTTAATTGAACCAAACAAGGGATGAAGATCTATAAAGAAATCTTAAATTAGAAGTGAAGAACTGTATGTAATTTTTTCGTTTAACTCCTTTACCTATTAGGTTTGTACATTTCTCTTTAGTGATGCAAATTGTGTGAAACTTGAGAATGTCTTGAAAATGATTTCGCACAGAGCTTGTTCACAGAGGCATTTTTGTTCCATTCCACTATACTTTTCCATAGTAGTTTTCTGTGTGTTAACACATGTTTGACCAGTGCGCTCACCTCATGTGAGAGGAATCTCTAATTGCATTTGCAAGCACCACTATGTCTCAGTTTAAAGTGTAAAGTGATTACTCAGACTAGTGTTGGAGGGCAGACCCACCCTGCCCTTGAATGCCTGTCAATGAGCTTGTTGTAGTGATTGACTGCTTTATGTGTAGGACTGGACCAACATTCTCACATTTAGTGTTGAATGTCAGAGAGCGGTGCGTGTTAACTGCGCTGTGGGGGAGAGATGGACGGAACTGCAGGCGATGTTGTTGATCTCACTGGTTTCATAATAACAATGGAATCTAGACATGCATATCCTGTTCTTTTGATTTTCAAAAAAAGCATCAATCGCATCCAATGGCAACGTGTCCACAGCGGGCAACAACAGGCTCCTGGAAAGACTCTTATTGTCAAATACAGTCTGAGGGAGTTATATGTCCCCTGCATCGACAGGGCTTGGTCACACGGCCTTTTGTTTTAGTTACCATGCTATGAGTCTATCAGGTTTAAACATCTCATATACCATATGCCTTTCTAAGCAAATGTTCCTACAACAGTCTGAGGGGACTTGGAAAGGTTTTCCATATGTCATGTGCAATGGAAATTATCCACACCTATCGTGTTTAATGTTGCCCTACATCAGCAGCTGGATTATGACCAACATTATTTACTTGAAATCCTTCCTGAGGATTTACATCATGTTGACCTTTGAACTGCGTCTTGAGAAACTGTGTTACAAATACAAAACAACAATAAATGTAATTGGTTTCAGTTATTATTATAATGCTATTAAGGCCAAAGTGCATGTTTTATTTTGATAATTACGAAGTGAAATGATTGTATTCATTTATATGTGGGGGGTTGGTCTTTTATGCTCATCGAGGCTGAATTTATTTCATTAAAAACGGTAATATTGTATTTTATTGTACACACATATGTAAACAAAAAAGTATAATCGTGATTTGACCGCACTAATTAGAATGCGTTACCGTCAATTCTTATCCATCTAAAATAGTGACCTCGCAATTTTGAAAAGCAGTATGCTGACTACTCCTGAAGATTTCATGGAGAGGTTCTCACTGTATGTGCTGATTCAAGTATTACAGAGGTCATTTAATTCCATGGCTACTTCACAACTTCCTGTCTGCGACATGGGATGACTTAACAGGCGCAGTAAAGGGAAGTGCATAATGGTTTTCTTATCACAGGGCTGGACCTCAGCCAGAGTGTGAGTGGAACAACGGGTCCAACTCCATCCTGGGCACGCCATTATCAGATAGCAGTGTGATAAAAGGGCATAAAGAGGCTGCTTATGTGCCTATAGACATCTACCTTTCATATCTTTCATTTATGGCTCATTGGCTTTCAAAACCCTTTTTGTTTTATACATGAATTAAATGTTTTATTATTATTATTATTATATATTTTTTTTAAGTTTGTATAAAGTTGAGGAGTTTGATCTTTTTCTTTCACTAAAAAGACAAAGTTCATAAGATTCGTTCGTTCTGGAGTCAGACTTCACAGGACGCAATGCATGAGTTTGACTCGACTGAGCCGGCTCATTTAATCCACCTTTGGAGAATTAGACTATACTGGTTGTGCTGCATGTTTTCGATTCACCATAAACAACTTACTTACGGTCAAGTCAAACCTTTCGGAGTATATTACAATAGTATGCACTAAATGAAGTGGTGTTATATAAAATGGTTCCCAAACCTAATTAGGACACAGTGTACCACTTTTGGTTGGCTAGCCCATGAAGGTAACTCTACTGCCCCCTCGAGTACTGCGACCCTTGCAGAAGTGATCGCACAAGCTGTTTCACCTCTCTGCCTTTCTTTTTTCTTTCTCCTTTGACTTCCACTGCTAATCGCTCTGCCCTTGCTACGAGTCAAGTCTTTCAGCAGTTGGTCTGCTTGATCACCTGGCTCACATTGCTGCGCTCATGCTGAGTTGAACTTGCCCGGAATAGTAAATAGAAGTGTAGCCTGAATGTCGTCCCTTCTATTTACTCACTGCTCCCTTTCTTTATCTCGCACTTTCTTCTTTTGCCACTCCCCTGCTGCTCCTTAGAGGTCTTAAGATAAGCTGCACAACACCGCCAAATAATTAATTTTTTTTCCTGAGAGGATGGAAATGACAGAGAGGATCCCCTTAATGCAGGAGCTTTCTGTCCTGCTTCTAGATGGCCAATGTCCTGCAGAGTTTAGCTCCAAACACATCAGTAATCCTAAAGACCTTACCTGCTTATTTTAAGGGCAAAAATCTGGACTTTTTATCAAAAACAGCCAAGTCTTTATCTCTCTTCATTTCCTACCTCTGGAAACTGTATCTGAACAGTAATAATTAGTATTTACAGTTTCATTGTATTCATGTGAAGCTGTGCATATTGTCCAGGTTTAACTTACTTCCCCAAAATGCCTTTAAGAACATCATGTCCAATTACAGCTTTTAGCGAGAAACATTCACACAGTACACTAAGCCAGTTATGTAATGAATGTCACTGTATCCAATTAGCGAACTGAAGAAAGAACCTCCAGCCAGAACAAAGAGTGCATCTGTGAGGCCTATGTCTTGGTGGATACACTTCTTTAGCTTTAAGCCCTCAATTAAACTGAATTTTGACCCTCTCGCTCATAAATAATTATTTTATAAAGTTAAAAGTTAGTTTTTCACTTCAAAATTAAATAAGAATTTACCCAACTGCAGAATGAAGACAATAAACTTGCATTTAGAACTTTATTCTGTGTAACAAAGACATGCGACTTACTTTTAGTAAACTGAATTATTATTTTTCTCTTCGGTGACATTGCTTACATATAATGTGCTAAAACTAAAGATCTAAAATAGTTACTGTAATAATATAGTACTATAGACTTCAATGGAATTGACATCACTTGCTCACCAGTGGATCCTCTGCAGTGAATGGGTGCCGTCACAATGAGACTCCAAACAGCTGCAGTAATTCACACGATTGCATGTTTGTAACGAACAAATCCATCATTAAGACGTGTATAACTTTAAACTGTTGCTTCTAGGTGAAATACAAGTCCATAATCTGGAATATTGCTTCTCCAGTGATAAAGACGACTTGTCTGAATCAGGAGAGAAATATGCACAAATTAATCACCATTTATAACTAAAAACAGTCAAAAACAGTTCTAAACAAACATGTTGGTGGATTTTGGGGGGACTGGATTCGTGTGGATTACTTGTGGATTATTGTGATGTTTTTAACAGCTGTTTGGACTCTCATTCTGACGGCACCCATTCCCTGCAGCACATTTATTGGTGAGCAACAAGCTACATTTCTCCAAATCTGCCCCCATGTTTGCCATTTAGTTAAGCTAGAATATACAATGCCCTCCACTAATATTGGCACCCTTGGTAAATCAGAGCAAAGGTGGCTGTGAAAATAATCTTTCTTTTTGTGATCGTTCATAAAAAAAAATTCTAATCTATAATTAAATATAGTAAATAATGCCTGAAGAGTTTTTTACTCATAAAAAAATTCTAGGGGTGCCAACATGTATTGGACAAAAACATTTATTTCACAATGAGATTTTCTCCCCACTTCAGGTGTTTTAATTCAATGATGACAAAAGATCAAAAGGATAAGCAATGCAGATTTATTTTCACAGATTTACCAAGGGTGCCAATATTAGTGGAGGGCACTGTACTTGAATGGTTGATGCCACAAGAAGCTTTAGATTCTAACGTCACAAATCCCAAGATCCCACCCCATTAGTAGGCCAAACTAACTGAGTTTATTAATTATACCAGTCAAATCAGTCGGAATAATCATGAGTACATGTGCCTCTCATTGCCTGCGGTGGACGTGGCCACTGTTTAGTGTTTACAAGCACTGAACCTAGGATCATAGCAACCACAAAGAGAAGACGGAGAGAAGAGATAGATAGAGAGAGAGAGGACAAGTTTTTAAAGTGTTATTGTGATAGAATCATAAGTGTTTTTCTGTTCTCTGTCCTATTAATGTCTGGCACATGCTCACATATCTTTAATACCTTTAAAGAGCACTTGGCTCTTCTGAGAGCCCTTCACAATCCATGTCTTTTCCACTGTCAGTGCAACATAATTTATTTGTGCTTCTTACAATTGGACTATTATTCTCAACTGGATTATAGAAAAAAGTCATATGCAGTATGTCAAACTTTAGGTTTATAAATATGAATATTCAGGAAGTTCAGCAAGACTTTACCATAACTTGCGATAGCTGCTAACTAAAGCTGATGTTTGTTTATTTATTTCTCACACAGTTAAATAGTGACTCATGTATCCGTAAATCATCTTACTGTATATTGATGCTGCTTATATAATTATGCTTTATCATAATTGTGGTTATTTCTAAAGACAATAATTGCGGTTGTTTCTAAAGACACACATCGTCACACAGCGAATCAGCAAATTCAAATAATTTCTAAATAAGCATATGACACTGAAGAGTGGAGTAATGATTCTGAAAAGTTTCGCTTTAAAAACAATTCATCTTCAAATATATTTAAATAGAAATTAGTTATTTAAAATGATAAAAATATTACATAATACTACTGTTTTTACTGTAGATTAGGTCAAATAAATGAAGCCTTGATGAGCATAAAAGTTCATTTTTGAATGTCAGTTATGTAAACATGTATTATAGTTATTATGTATCAGATAGTTCAAAAAATATCATTATTTAGCTAAATTGCTTGCTTAGCAATCTTTGTTAAAATTAAATAATTTAACTTTTTAATTAAATATTGATGACTTTTGCTTTTGCATTTTATAAAATCATTTTACACCTCTTAACTATGGTAAAATTCCTCTAATGCATGGCCTCTTGTGTCATACTGCGTTGTTTGATCTTAATGTTCCATGATGTACATGGCTAATGATCAAGCGTATATTTAAACACTGATCCGTAAGTAAATGTTGTGACGTGCGTTGTGCCCTTTTCTAAGTGTAATATTTTCGAACCTTTGTTTTGATTGTTCTTCAGTGCTGACGTATAATTAAGGACAGTATTGTGGTTAATGACACAAGAAGAAAGTTGCCACCGGTTTGTTTTGCTCCCAGTGGATTGTGTAATAAATCTGGATAGCAGTCTTAGAGCCGGACTGACACGCAGGTGTTAGACACTCCTCAGACAGCAGCTGGTTATCAGGAGCAAACATCCACACTTTCCCTGTGTTTTACCCCTCTGCAGGCCCACCGATATCAAAGTGCTGGCACAGAGCGAATGGCACGAACGTTTTAGAGTCACAGGCGGCTCTTGACTGTGAATAAGGGCTCAGTCTTGCAGTTTGTTTATGCAGACAAACTGAAAGGCCATTATTTGTCATTTACACAGACTGTGAGGCCCTGCACTCTGTCTGCTGACTTTACAACGCACGTTTATTCAGTGCTGTGGATGCAAACACACACTTAGGTGGTCACAAGATCAGTTTAAAACATTGCTGCATCGTCTCAATGAGAACACCTGAAATCAATTGTTCATTAAAGGTGAAGTGTGGTTATAAAGTCAAAATTGTATTCAAATATATTTTGTTGTTATAAAACTATATTGCATTTAAAATGTAAATATTATTTAAATAATATACAAATATATATTAAAAATGAAATAATATATATTGTACATTAAAAGTAAAATATAAGCAGATAAAATATAAAATATGTAAAATATAAGGCGTTTAATGATATAAAAAGGTGTGCATTAATATTAATCTATAAAAATAATAAAATACAAATTGACATAGCAATCAATACAAATTATTACAAAAAAAATTTAAAAAAAATTAACAGGACAAAAAATGTTAATGGTCAAAATAAAAAGTTGTTCTCCAGATTTGGGGTTGATATATAGTTTTGACATGTTCTTGACAGATTTTTGTGATTCACCCATTTGACCGTTTGGTTCTTCAACCACTGCCACACACTAACTAGGACTTCCTATGCTCTGGCTTGACAGGAAGAACATCCATTCTGACCCTGACCTCTGCTTTCCATCCAGTCCACATGACTGAGCCATGCAGGAGCGCTGAACAGCAGACCAACACCTGTGTTCTTAGTTAAAACAAGGTAAACCCTAATGCATCATAATTTATTAGCAGAGCCACACATTTTCTGCATTTACAAGCCACTCAATTACTCTGGCAGGATATCCTGTGGTCCGTGTCAGGCTCCTTTGCAAATCTGATGGTATACAGCTGGACAGAGCCTGAGGATGTTATTTACATATGCTTGGCTTATGGTTGTGAACTAGACTTGTCTAAGTTTTAACTCCTTATTGCTTCAGATGTCATCGGCCAAAGAAAATGGAGTCAGCGGGTCTAGCAATAACAGTAGAGAGAAAACATACAAAAAGGTAAAGTGTTTTTCATTAATATTTTATTATATTTTATATAAGTTATTATAGAAATAGAACCTTTATGTATTTAAAAGGACAGTTTTTGTGTCATGTACTAGATTTGTGTACTTTATAGATTTGATATATATATATATATATATATATTAACCACATTAAATGTTATAAAAAAGCACACATTTAATACAAAATACTGTATACCAAATATCATAAAATATAAAATAAAAACTGTAAACAAAGTACAAACATATACATACAGTACACAAATAATAAAACTAAAAATACTTTGCTCAGCTCTCAATTACTTTTCTAAAGTTGGAAAAGCTTGATTTTCTGAATCAATTTTCAGAAGCAGGATTCCATGACAATGTACAGCAGTTATTACATCACTGAAGAGTGTCACTGCATAAAAAAGAAAAAGAAAATTGCCTGCCAACACCTCTGTTCAGTGAAGACCTTATTTTCAGTTTCTCTGGTGACGAGTATAGTATGTTGATAATGTCCACTATCCTAAATGCTGGTATCAACAGAGGACTATCAATGAACTTTCCAAAATTCCAGGATTTTACAGAGTTGGCAGACACTACACTTGTAGCCTATTTTTCAAGCTAAGGCTGATCTAATATTTCTAGTGAACCTCGCTCAAGAGGTTTGACCCACAAATGTCATTTGTTTAACCGAAGGAGATTTAGGAGGCGAGTTTAGTGTCGCACGTCTAAAAAAATGACCTCAGTAATCCCACATAAGAGCGGGTTTTGAAATTACTGAAGCATACTAATTTGTTTTGCTTTGTATTACCGATATTGTTACAGACTACTTCATCTGCCCTAAAAGGAGCTATCCAGCTTGGCATTGGTTACACCGTGGGGAATCTGACCTCAAAACCCGACCGAGATGTACTCATGCAGGACTTCTATGTGGTGGAGAGTGTGTTTTTACCCAGGTATTAACAGAGGACAGTGATGCAGACATGCATGTCATTATCAAAGTGGTCTGGAATGAGGACATTGTGTGTCAGTTTCTCACCCATTGCGTTTAGTTCGTGTCATCTGCTTTTCGTTTCTTCTCAAACAAGGAACTCTTAATATCGAGGCATCTTGCAGTGATTAATCAGACAGTGTATCATGAGAACTAGTAACTTGAGCTCATGCTACATCCTGCACAGTTGATTCTCGCGCAGATGATTCCCAAAAGGCTCTTTAGAGTGAGCAAAGAGTTTATACAAGATTCAAAGGGAAGACACTGATCCACTAGCCTGGCTTTCTTATTTATAGAGTCTGATTCTCTTACTAGGGATTGCACTCCAGTTGGTTGCATGTGCTCGCCCTCGGTTTGGGCCAATTTGACAGTGGCTGTGTATACTTTGTGATGCTCGCTATTTAAAAAACAAATTAAACATTATTCAGAGTTTGAAGGACATTTTGCATATCGTACTTACTGCATGCTAGGGATGTGCAGCAAAGCCATTATCTGTGTTTATTTTGGGCATGATGAAAATTATTTGCATTCGTATTTGCATTTGAAGTGAAAGTGGACATGACTTACAGTAAGTTGGTTAAACTATCAAAAAGGTAAATAATAACTAGCTAGATGCACATACTTCATACCCAGCTCGTACAATACTGTTTAAAAGTTTGGGGTTGGTAAGATTTTGTTTTTGAAAATGCTCACCAAATCTGCTTTTATTTGATCACAGTTACAGTAAAACTGTTTTCTATTTTAAAATGATGCACATCTGAATTTTCAACATTTTATTTACAATTTTATTAGGCTATTAGGCTGATATGTAGTGCACTTTTTTGTCAGTCTTGGATATTATTGACTGACATAACACCAGATGTCTAACAATAGATTTTTTTATTATTACTCAGAACTTTTGTTATTCATTTGAAAGTTATTATTCATGCTTTTCTTAATAAAGTAATCAGGCACATCCCATATCCCACTGAAGTAATACAAATATACTGCTATTCTAAACATATTTGCATTTGCAATATGCTTTTATTTACTGTAAAGCCACTTACAATGCATTCAGGCGACACCACCTTACTTTTAGTTCTTTCCCTGGGAATCAAACCCATGACCTGGCATTGCTAGAATGATGCTCTACTATCGTACACTGTATTACTAAAATCAAGGGCAAATAAATTAGACATACGTCTATGAGACAGATTTGCACATGCGGAAGCCCCATTTTCCAGAGTTAGATCAGTCGTCTGCCCCTCATCAGTCTGCTATTGTTTTAGTTCGTAGAGAAAAGCTCTAATTCAGAGGTCAGTTTTAAATTTTGGATTGGGTTACACAACGTGGTTTGATAGTGAGACATACAGTAGTCTGCTTCAGCTAATGCTCAGAACCCATTCAAGTGCCCTGAAAAAACAGCAACACTAACCCACTTGTGAGGGATCACAGGTGCTTGTTTATCATTTCAAAGCAGTATTTTGAGTGATTATGACATCATCTGGCCCGTTCAAGTCACACTTTCAGGAATTATTTAAACGGGGTTAATCCAAATACTAATGGCCTGCCTCATAATAGCAAACGGCGAGAAATGGGTTATAGGAATTTATTTTTTCCCAGGGCTTGCTTACATTTCATCATGTGTAACTGATGTGACTGACCCTGCTCTTTAGTTTGTGTAACCGTTAATAGAGAAAGACTAGGACCTCCTTGTCCTCGGGCATTAGTTACTGTTGTGTGTCTCTGGAAAAGATTACCTCTGGTGTTTACTGCTGGTGGGTCACATTGCAACAAGAACACACTCAATGGGGCTCAGAAAGATCAAATGTGTCTCTGTTCCTTGGGCATAAAGGAGCATTTAGGTTAGGTAACAGTTTCTCACAATTTCTGGTCTTCTTCCAGGATTATGTTTACAGACAGACCCCAGAATTTACCCAGAAGCCTCTTGCATTGGGGAATGATCATTAATACAACACAGAGTTGATTCATATATGCTTTGTTTTTTGTGATACCTTAAGCAAATGCTTTCACTTTTGCAGTGAGGGAAGCAACCTGACTCCAGCGCACCACTATCCAGACTTTCGTTTCAAGACGTACGCACCACTGGCTTTCCGCTACTTCCGGGAGCTGTTCGGGATCAAGCCTGATGATTATTTGGTAAAACACACTTTTGGATTTTTATTGGTTTCGGGCACTCTCTTGACTTGAAGTCAATAAATAAATGAATGACTTGTTATTCAGCAAGGGCACATTAAATTGACCAAAGGTGACGATAAATACATTTATAATGTTACGAAACAACTTCAAATTTCACATAAATGCTGTTCTTGAATTTCATATTCATTAAATAATCCTGAAAAAAATCCCTAAAAGCTCCCTAAAATTTGCCTCCTCCTGGGTCCTAACAAAGCATCTTTGTGCAAATGAAAGTTCAGTGGCTGCTTACATCAGGTGCCAGTAAGGCTGACCAAGAGTACTACTGACCCCTGACAAACTTCACCGCCGCACCTTGCCAACTGTGACTGGCAGGAACTCTGAATCTACGTCCTCATTTGTGAATTCCCAGCAGGGATTAGCGGTTTGGTTTGATGTGTTCTCGCTATGTAAGAAGTGTCCTGGCACAGCGAGGTGTTGGAGGTGTGCGTTTCCCTGCACTGCAACACCGCCTCGCTCTGACTCGCAGCCACTGCAGTGCCTCTGCAGCATCTCTGCAGCTCTCGTAGAGTTTGATCTGCGTGTTTGCGTGTGTGTGTGAGTCAGGGTGGATGATGCTGATTAGGCGTATGATCTCAGTCGAGCTGTTAATTGCCTCCTCTGCTCTTTGACATCTAATGGCCTTGTAATTAGCCCAGCAGAGCGGTATCGCTCCCAGGTGCCTGATAGTCTGGTCTTCCTGTGTAATTTGTGAACCTGCATTATATCATCCCCTTTTATGAATCTATTGTGCGCCGCCTTTAGACAAAAATGTTAATTATACTATATGCAATGCAGCGCAGATGCTGGGTTTTATGATGCCCCTAATGACAAGGGAATACCTGTTTACATAATAAAATTTAAAAGCTAACTTTTTTGCATTTTTACTTTTTGCATAGGTGAATGGGAGTTCCTTTTTATTTGCATTTACTATGAATATATTTTCAGAAAAATCTGTATAAAGCGACTCAAGCACACAGTGGCAGGATATCTTTTTAAGTTCAGAGTTCTTATAGCTCAGGGGTTAAACATCACATTTTAGGACATGGTAAACATGGTAAATGTTTTTAAAAGGTATATGTTTGTACCTAAAGGGTTTTGGTACCTTAAAGGTGCATATTAGTCTTTAAGGTGTACATATTTTAACCTTATAGGTACAAAAAAGTACCTTTTGCTCCAGTGACAGCTTTTATAATTCATTCACTTGTACCTAATAATGTAATAGTTCACTCAAAAATGAAAATTTGCCATCCAAGATGTAGATGAGTAGGTTTATTCAACAGAACAGATCTGGAGAAATTTTCCATCATATCACTTGCTCACCAGTCGATCCTCAGCAGTCCAGTCCTTCACCTAATGTCTTGTGAAGTGAAAAGTGTCTTTAAAGGGATAGTTCGCTTAAAAATAAAAATTCTGTCACTACATTACATAATTACATTTAAGACCTCGCAACCCAAATTAAGATATTTTTGACTAATTCTGAGAGCTGTCTGACCCTCCCAAAGACAGCAAGGATCCACAATCAAGGCTTCTTGTTTATGTATTTGATCCTCTCCGAAATGGCGCCAGGGTAGAGTGGAGGAGATGAGTAGTTGAAGTCATAATTTTTGTTTTCTTTGCAACTTACAGTTGAACCGCTGATGTCACACAGACTATTTTAATGATGTCCTTGCTATGTCTCTGAGCCTTGATCGTATTAGGGTACTTGCTGTCTATGGGAGCATCAGAGAGCTCTTGGAGCTCACTTAATTTGCGTTCCAAGGGTTTGCAAGGACATGAGGGTGAGTAATTAATTTTTGCTACAACTATCCCTTTTAAGGCATTTTTACCTTCAAACCATCACTTTTGGCACAAAAATATTGTCCTCGATCCATAATAGTGCTTTTCTCCAGTGACAAAGTCGGCTAGCCTGAATCAGGGGAGAAATATGCACAGGTCAAATTAAAAAAAGCCCAAAACAAAATAGTGGATTTTGGTGTGAGAGGGCATTTTCGGAGTATATTTTCTGCTAATTTATATTTTTTGGTGAACTATTCCTTTATGTTCTTCAGTACAGTTTTGTGTTGCAACTGGGCACTAAATGTTCAAACCTGTATAAAGTAACAGCAAGGTCTAAAACGCAGTAGAAAATGGTCAGGCTAAAATGAAAGAAAGTGATGTTTCATGCTCGTCTGATTTTGTTGTGTAGATTTTTATAATTATGTAGATAGGGCAGAGAAGGCGCGAGCTAATTAAAAAGCCCCATGCTCGCGGGATGACACACAGTCCAAATGCAAATGTCCATGTGTTTGGGCTGGAAGTACAACGTGACTGTTGACTTTCATTAGGCAGGCCTTGAATATGAGTGTCTGGCTTCGGTTCAACACTGTCCTCATGCTGCTGCTGCATCCCAGCCTCCTCAGGGAAACCCGCCAGAAACCTCAGTAGAAATGTTTGCTTTAAGAACTCATAATGTTAGGGTTTTTTATACAACCCCTATTAAACCACGGGACTTCCAGGAAAGTAATAAACTGATCTTACCGTGTGTAAAGCAAACTGTTTTTAGGAAACACGTTCAGTATACTGCGGCCAGTCAGTTTGGTGATGTTTTATATGTCATTTGTTACTCTTTTCTTTTAGGTTTACTCTTTTTTTGCCAGTTTAACGTAAACATGAATTGGTGATTAGATGTTTTAAAGCACAGGTAAAAATAGATGCTCTTTTGTAAAGGTCCCAGAGTACCTCATTATAAATTGCACACACTGTTTATCTGTGGTCTTAAGCATCTCAGATGCCCACTTTTTCATTCTATTAATTTTCTTAATAGGTACTTTCAAAAAAAATTAATCAAATGCATATATATATATATACTGGTAAAAGACTAAATAAATACAAGAAGTGTAATACTGCTTTAAATTGATGTTGTTATTCCTAAATACATTAAAAAGTTTTCTTTTTAATTTAGGTGTAGTGTAGTTTTTGTTTTTCTGAGCAAAAAATAAATATGACACTTTTTCCATGATTTACAGAAAACCTCCACTCAAATGTCATTCAGAGCAACAATGTCGTCGGGCATATTTACAACAAAAATGTATTTATAAAAAGACTAATTACTTTAATCTCAAATACTTAGTTATAATTTTACATTTTTTAAATTCACCCCCTAGGTTTTGCCAATTTGTCAGTAAGAATGTTTTACTCATTTAAAACACAGTAAAATTGAATATAGTTATATGCTTTTATATATTTTAATATGTAGAGGTCAGAATAAGCATGTTGTTAGAATTTTTACATAAATATTGTGTTACATTGCGTGACAGCGTAACATTATGTCAACCTTTAATGTAGACACTTTGCTTACATTTAATGTGCTCTCTATGGACATAAAATCACTTTTGATGTATCTTGATGTCTTTGACCCATATATAAATATATATATAATTTCTTTTAGCTTTTAAAATTGTATTGTTATTTAATTTAGTTTTAGTTCTGTGCCCATACTGTTGTGCTCTATTTAAAGACTCTAAAATGGATTGTTTTTGTTGTAATCCTGCAGTATTCCATTTGTAAAGAGCCTCTGATCGAGTTGTCTAATCCGGGCGCCAGCGGCTCGCTCTTCTACCTGACCAGCGATGATGAATTCATCATCAAAACCGTCCAGCACAAGGAGGCTGAGTTCCTGCAAAAACTGCTTCCAGGATACTACATGGTAGGTCTCAGTAGAGTACAGAGTCATTCATCTCCTCAGTGAAGAAAGCTGAGTAAAACACTGTGACTCAGTAGTATAGATTGTTCTGTTCTCACTCATCTATTCTACTTTAGAGGATTACTACTGCTGCAAATGGCTTTTGATTTCAAGTTACTCTTTCTCATCAGCTTTACTATTGTGAAGCTACTTTTCGTGGATTAAATGACACACAATTATTTCTAACCAGTCAAAATATAATTCTTATTTAAATTTAATTATTATAATAATTATTATTATTATGATATACAATTAAAAATAGATACATGTATATTCTATTTGTAGAAAACAGGGTAGGCCATTGTGTCCCTCAATGCATTATTTATTAATCTCAATGTAAAATGCTTCTTATAAAAAATATTTATACAAGTCATTTTCATTGCTTAATGTGAGTGTTACGTACATTTTTAGGTAGCATACTGACTGTATAGCTTATATTGAGGTTATATTTGCGACCCTGGAAAACAAAACCAGTCTTAAGTGTCAATTTTTTTTTAATTGAGATTTATACATCATCTGAAAGCAAAATAAATACATTTTTTTGTTTGTTTTTTTGGTCTCTGAGGGTGCAAAAAAGTCTAAATATTGAGAAAATCGCGAAAAGTACAAATTGCTAACCTGATTTTACCAAGTACAACCTTGTGAATAACCAAAATCAGATTTGAAGAAACAGTTTAGGCTTACAATCAGTGTTTGGTGCTTGTGCATCCGTCTCAGTCATCTATCATTTCCTCTGATTTTAGGTATTACTCATGGGTAAGGTTGGGTTTAGGTGTAGAGATATGGTCAAGACTATATTTTTGCATTCAAATGTTGTTCCAGGGTCAACAAAATATGTTGGCCTAGGGACGCATAGTACTATGCCAGTGCAATTTAAGACTGGTCTTGTGTTCCAGGGTCACAAATATGTCCTCTGTGTCTGTTTTACCCAACCATTCCGGTTCAGTATTATATGTAAACATAATTGCTAATAACTGACTAACAAACTTGATGTTTCTGTTGCACAACTTGAAAATATCTGTACAAACTCAGCAGTCTGACTTGCAGTTATAGATCAAAATTAAAGGTGAATATAACTGTCTGTCATTGGTTGATCATTTTGTTAATGTTATTGCATTAGGCTGGTCGGGATGCTTATGTGAACAACAGTGTTTTTGATAGTGTCAAAGAGCCAGCTGAATATAAACATTACCATGGAAGAAAGTATTTTAAGATCTAAAAATGGCATTTCATTTTATTAAAACTATTTATTTTCCTCAGAACCTCAACCAGAACCCAAGGACTCTCCTTCCTAAGTTCTACGGCCTGTACTGCATTCAGTCGGGAGGAATGAACATTCGTCTTGTGGTTATGAACAATGTTCTGCCTCGGTCTTTAAAGATGCATTACAAATATGACCTGAAAGGCTCCACGTACAAGAGACGGGCGTCACGAAAAGAACGGGAAAAGGCCTGCCCCACATATAAGGACCTAGACTTTGTGGACATGCATGATGGCTTGTACTTTGACACAGAGACATATAACGCCCTGATGAAGACGCTACAGCGAGACTGCCGGGTGAGTGCTACTCTATTTTGGCATTTTTCAAAAGAAAAGAGCCTCTGCTTGTGCAAAAGTTGTGGGTGGTTTCCAGAGCACTGTTGTGGTTGTGAGTCCAATAGAATAGAAAGTGATTTGAAAGCAAAACAGCAACAGGCTTCTGATATGAATCACAGGGAATCACGAGGAAGATAAAACAAATGTATTTTACACAGCCGTGTGGCTCAGTTTCTGTGGCGACCAACCTTAATTTGATCAAACCTGATAATCTGGTCTGAGTGTCATCGCAGTGTTGGATTACAAGGTATCTTGTGACAAATCACGCATTTAAGTGCATCATATGGTTCATGTTTCGTTAGAATAAATGAAATTAAAAAACAGGGCCATCAAAAATTCCTTCTATTTGGTAATTTGCATTGCTAATGAGATCATAAGAGTCTATCAAGTTATTATACTTACTATCTGCTGTAATTTTTTCTATTTGTTCTAAAAAGATTTGAATATTATGAGCTATGTCTCATTAACATGTAAACTACTGTTCAAAAGTGTTATGCATTTATTTTTTTAAGAAATTAACACTTTGCAGCAAAGGCTGCTATATTACACTTTTTTTTTTTTGTTTATAAATGTTCATGAACTTTTAATTAATCAAAAAATCCCTGATGGATATAAAACACATCACAGCATATTAGAATGATTTCTGAAGGAGCACTGAAAACTGGAGTAATGATGCTGATGTCTTTTATCTCTTCATATCACAGAAATAAATTAAATTTTAAAATATATTAAAATAAAAAAACATTGTATTTATTTTTTTACAATATTTATATAATATAATAATATATGTATATATAATATAATAATTTATATAATAATGTTTTATTGTATTTTTTTATCAAATAAATATTAAATAATAAATAAATGTTATGCTTTGGTGAGCATAAGTCACTGCTTTCTAAAACATTCGAAAAATCTTACCAACCCCAAACGTTTAAACAGCAGTGTACATGGAAAGCTAAGTGCATGTTGTCTTAAATTGTTGACAACATCACAAAAACACTCATTACATGAACCCTCACGAGATAAAAGCATGTATTAAACACCTTAAAACACCACACATAGACCTCAAGACTCAGTACTTGTATCACGACAAGGATAACAATCAGCTGTGCTTAAGGATCATTCTTACATTACAAGACGGTATGTTTCTATGCGTGACAAGAAAATCAACAGCATCAGTGTTAACAGACCTGGAGAAGGTCAAGTGATACAATTACATTAAGTACCATTCAGAATGAAACAAAAACACAAAACTAGCGTGTTTGCTAACTAGCGAGTCTAACATAATGGAATTTTTTGATATGCATCTGTTGTCATGTTTTGTGTTAAAAAAGAACCGCTTAGATTTCCCAACATTTAATAGAAATCTGTAATTTTTTTTTTTTTTTGGGTAAGATTTTGTAACATCTTACGTTCCTCTAATCAGCTGTTTTAGTCTCATTCTCGTGCACAAGCACCCGGTGGGAAGATGCAGCAGTTTCACGGAAAACAACTTTATGATAGTCTTCAGCTCCACAGTAGCTTATTAACAGATTCAAAATGTGCTGGGTGGCAGGCCTCTCCGCTCAGCTGGGAAACAAACCGCATTAATCCAGTCTGGCATTCCTTTCTATTTCAGCAGATCAGGCTGTCGACATGGTCTGGTATATATTGTTGTTTTTCACATGATTAATTTTTCCCTCCTAGAATGATTTGTAAACAATCAGATGGTATTTTAGACAATTTCCATTGCTGCTTAAGTATTGGGACTTGGCTAATAATATCTGCCCTGCCTGATCTGACAGTGTTTGGCAAGATTAGCGGCATTCGTTTGTTCTTCAAGAAAGCCATAGGTGTTGTAGGTGATTGTAATGTTGTAAGGTTAACTGCAACTTAACTGTAAGGTTAAGCTGTTCTGAGTAGTTTATAGGGTATTTATGGGTGGATGAATAAGCACCAATTCTAAAATGAATATAGTTACAATAGCTCAGATACAGTACCTTTCAAAATGTGGAGTCAGTAATGTTTTTTAAAGAAATTAATTGATGATTTCATTCAGAAAAAAAATTATCAGACGTGATCGTAAAAGACACTTATGCTATGGAATGTTACAAAAGATTTATATGACAAATTATTTCCATAAATATACAAAGCAGCACAACTGTTTTCAACACTGATGATAATGAGAAATGTTTTTTTTCAGCAGCAAATCAGCATATTAGAATTTCTGAAGGATCATGTGACACTGGAGTAATGTTGTTAAAAATCTAGCTTTGCATCACATAAATAAATTAGATTTGATATACATTACAAAAATATATAATAAATAATAATATATAATAAATGCCTCCTTGGTGTACATAAGAGGCTTAAAAAATAAATATTAAATTAAAAAAAAAAAATGTAATTGACCAAAGGTTTGAAAGGTATCCTTATTTAGTCTTTTGTTTGAGTTCTTACTGAAATCCTTGATATTCGAGCATCACATCAAAAAAAAAATTGATTACTTAAAGGAGCAATTCACTCCCAAATGAAAGTTTTTATCTCATTTTTCTTTCTTCTGTGGAGCACATTAAAATATATTTTGAAAACTGTGGTTTGTTTTGGACTCCATTTGATTGCCTGGACACAAACAATTGAAACATTCTTCAAAATATCTTTTGTCGTTTTCCACAAACCCGTTAAAGAATGCAATACACGTAATTACAACAAAACTTGGGTGAACTATCCCTTTAAGCCTTCATTTATCTCTATTTTCCCCTCACATTGCTGTCCAGGAAAAACGTTCTACTAAAACGCGTTCATTTTTGTTTCCTATTTGCGCACTGCAGAGTTTTTCCAAGTACAAATGCCACCTCTGACATGTTTTCTTTTACTTTGCAAGTTCCTCCGAAATCAAGCTGCATGTAAACAGCTCAGTAACTGAATTACCCAAATGATTGTGGCATGATGTCGAAGTGTCCCAACGCTGCATTAGGTAACCGGCCCTCTGTGGTCGCCTTGTGCTTCTCGAATTCTTCAGCAGACTTGGCACTCGACTTTCTTACTGTTCATTTGTTTACCAACAAACAAGCTCTACAGCGGTGCCATTCCAGACATGACCTGTTATTAAAAGCAATTGGAGACAAAATGTTCCCTATATATAACGGCCTGAGAGTTTGTCTTTTTTGGCACCTGAAGTATGTACTGACCGGCCGGCCCCTGTGAACGCCGAACTAAAAGGATCAGTCGTAATGCGAGTCACAAGAGAGCTGAGGGAAAAATGAGAACTGGAGTTTTGCGTAATAATGACCATACTTGGGGACATTCAATCCGCTGCAGCCCACTTCAGCATCTGAGAAGAACGTAGTCTTTTATGGATTGAAATTGTTGATGGTTATTTTCTCTGTCATCTTCTTGCACTGTGTTCTTGATGCAAGGAAACACAAACTGCAGTCCAAACACATTCCCATGAGTGCTGTAAGATTTTATTGTAAGCTTTCCCTTCTGGCTACGTCCTGTGCAGAAACTGAAATGAACACTAAGCAGAAAGTTTCTCCTGAGTAAGCAACACATCCCCGGGCTTCGACTGCAGAGCACAATAGAACCAAATCTATACGAATCAAGAACAAGCGTTTAAATGGTTTCTTTGCAACTCGTCTCCAAGCTCTTATGGGATTTCGATAATGCATAAAGCACGTCGCCGGCATTTATCTTCACTCTTGATGTAAATGTCTTCTCTGAGCTGAACGGAAAATGAGTATGCATACATTTTAATGACCTGATTTTGACAATAAAGAACACTTTCATTACACCGTGTCTGACGTAGGAAAAATAACGAGGTCTTTATGGAGAGCTCAGAAATGGTGTTCCAGCAACTTCTTTCCCCTTACAAGAAGAAGTGTGTATTTTGATATTGTTTGGTATATTTGTGTGTATGTGTTGCTGTTTTGCAGGAGTATGCCATCCTCAGTGTCTGTGGTAGTTATGGCTTTTTATTTCTTTCATATTCAAAATTAAACCAATATTTAGGATGATTTCAGTCTTGTGAGAGCAAACGCCTTATTGACATTTATCGCCACTCAAGGAAAGATTCAGTCTATATATGTATATGTATATAGGTGCTGTCAAGCGATTATTCGCGATGTTTAAATAATATGTGTGTGTGTGCTGTGTATATTTATTATCTATACATAAATACACACACATGCATGTATATATTTCAGAGAAATAAAAAATTATATATAAGAAAAATTGTTTAAATAATAATATTTATATTTATTAATAATATTCATATGTATGATATAAAATATATAAATGAATATAAATATATATACACACACAACAAATGATACATAGTATATTATAGAATATTATATATTATCTTTATTTATTTATAT
>JAUMHP010000055.1:3373244-3404667 GCA_032361065.1 Enteromius trimaculatus | reverse complement strand
TTAAAAATTAAAATCAACATTACAAAACCAGTGTGGACAACGGTTAAACTAAACAACACTCTAGTGTTTCATATAAATGTAAAAAAAAAAAATAGCCCACTTTTGCTATGTAATATTATTATACTTAATTCAAATATTAATTAATACCCTGCCACATTGTTGCTTGTGAAAACAAATATTGTGAAAAACAATATTCCATAACATATTGTATATTGTTTTAACACGAATAAAATCTTAAAATGTTTTTAAAAATGAAAAAAGATAGATGATAAATAAAACACTGCACAAAATGAAAAGAAATTTCCCAAGTATTTAGCAGAACACACATATTTAAATTCCCCAAAACAATAACGTTGTTTACAAGTTAGTTCTAACATCAACTATTAAGTGAGACACATTAAAGTAGTAACGTTACAGATTAGACTTCAATACGAGGTTAGTGTACTGGCACGTAAATGTATCGATAGCTAGTTAATTACCAACATTAGATTACACAAACTCACTGGAAGGATTAAGTTCAGGCCGGTCGCCAATTTACAGTGTTTTTATTTTTGCTGTCCAATGGGCGGGACTTTTGATCTCAAGGCCTCTAGCAGTTCGCTCTCTTACCGTCAACGCTAAAACCACTTTTAAATCGTAACACAGAGTCACGCCGAAGTAAAAAAATTCATATCAATTGCCTTAAACACTTCAGGGGGCATACTGCAAAACTTAAAGTGGAGTTTTGAGGAATTTGTTACTGAGGTGAGACGGCCACCAGAGGCTGAGAAGTTTATCAACCTCTACTACTTAGACAACCAATCACAGCCGTCCACCCTCTCCGTCTATCCAATCAGCGGCAAGAAAAAGTATCACACAGATAATGGTTAGGTTGAGCGTCCTCGATTCTAGAACGAAACGTCAGCCATATTTACAGTCCAACAGAACTTCGGATTCAGCTAAGTTTCCCGAGAAACCCCCTTAAACAAAAATAAACAATGACAACACCGTTACCACTTCAAATTATAAAACTGTTGCTCTCATACGGCGTTTATACGATTGGGTTTACTGATAAACTCCAAGGCGATCGAAACGCCGAGGCTGCTAAAGCTGGCGGGCTAGTTAGCCGCTCTAGCCCGGGTAACCAGCACAGAAACGCCGCGTGCGGCATCCAGACAGCCCGTTGAGCAAAGCGACCGTTGACATTGACCTCACAACTTAAACTGGCGACAAACATAAAATACACATTAAACAACCAGATAATTTACCGTATTTTCCGACCACAACTTCCGCGGAGAGGCAGCAGCTTTTTGCGAAGGCTCTTTAAGCTGGTGGCTTGGCCGAAAAGCCGGTAAAAATCCGCCGATAAAATGTCTCCCGTCTCTCAGTCTTCCATAGTTTCCTCCTGCAAACGTCTTCTGCGCACTCATGAATTTAGATTCGTTTCCAGCATTTTAACTTCTCGTCGACTCTTGAGTTAGATTAGACGGGAGCAGCAAAGCTAGCTGGCTATTTTCAGCTTCGACTACTACAACCGTCGCTGCCTGGGTAGATAGTTAGTAGCTCGCCAGATACAGAGGCAGAGCGAAGCGGAGCTCTCAGTCGAGATAGTAAGAACACGCCCCTTCAGAAAAGCAGGCCATCTACTCTGTCAGCTGTACGACTAATTTAATAAAGCATTACGTTAGTGTTTATTTAACTCGTAACAGGGGCTGGAAGTTTATGCCACTTTAATGTGTTTAGATACCAGTGTGCTTCCCACAGAGTTCATGCAATGGTCAGAGTTCATCACGACCTGTCAGCTGTAATGCACACGGCTCGATTGGTTGGAGAGGTGCAGAGATTAGGCCATTGAGCGAAGAAGAGGAGCTGCATGTTACTAGATAAACGAAACATGAACATTTCAGTCAACAAATATGATCAACCCGCGTCGTGGACAAACACACATTTGCATGAGACAAAATACAATTTCCGTAGACTGGGTATATTGTTAAAGTTGAGTGAAGGCATACATGATCGCATACAAGAAACAAAATACTATATTAAAGCCAAAGAGAATAATACAATGAGAAAAATAACTCCTGCAAATCTCACACAGATGTGCGACTTAAAACCTTGCTGATGCCATTTGTCATGGGCAATTAAACACTTCCACATCCTGTCACACCTTTCAAAGGATTTGAAGGTAAGAAACACAAGCCTTGAAGTCAACATGAAATTAGAATCTTTCTTAATACACATTCTTGGTCTCATTGTGAAAAATTTGCCGGTGCATGTTAATTCCAAAAAATTAAATTTGTCCCTGTAATCATTCAATAAAATGTAATAACACACCATTTCTAAATCCCTCCCCTTTTAACAATCTGGCTTAATTTTGCTATGTAATTTCAACACCCACTTCACAATCCAATTAATTTCCACTTAGATAAACGTCCTGCTAGAAAAGTAAAACATTAATTTTTCTAGTAGCATACCTTGTTTCACTCAGAATTAAAAATGGGTAGTCATTGCTATTTTTATGTTGACTTTTAGGTAGGCCTAAGTAAACATGTCACAACACTAAAGCTTTGTTTAAGTGTTAAATTGAAGTCAGTAACAGTGTCCTTTATGTATCCCCAACAATTCATTATACTTTTGTATATATTTTGTTTATGGGTAGTTGACGTATCTATGGTGTGACAGAACCCCCCATATAAAACAACACTGAAAATAATACTCACTCACGCTATTTGTAACTCAAAGAGTAAATATTATTTTTTCTACATATTTGCTGTCACACCATAGGACACATTCCAATTTTTATTTGTCAAATATCCTACCACCATTCAAAAGTTTGGGGTCAGTAATGTCTTGCATTAAAAAAAAAAAAAAAAAAATTTTCTTACCCCAGACTTTTTAACGGTATACTGATGGTGAAATGCTTGAACTTTAGGATCAGTAACACTAAAATACATAAAATCATACAAGACTGTCCTTTCCATCTGATAGCACTTAGGGATAGTTTACTTAAAAAATAAGAAGTCTGTCATCATTTACTCACCCCTCATATCTAAAATTATTTCCTTTTTTGGTCCCCTCAAAAAGCTATCGTATAGCTTTAGATGGCTTTGCATGTGTCCCACAAGTTGTCTGAAATAGCACAGGGATGGAATAAATTTTGAATAAATTGTGTGAGGGTGAGCAATTTGTCCCTTTAGGGTACTATTCATGCTGGTAATAAATGTAGGACAGTTATCACTATATCAAAATAAAATGTTCATTCACCAGATGTCCAGATATGCCACATATATTCTTTAAGAATTCAGTTATTGTACAAAATACTGCTATTGATATACTTTTTTTTAGGAGTGAATAATTCTAAATTGTTCATAGGCAAAAACGAAATCGTAATACAGTACGCTGATCATGACCCACTATCACTAGGACATTGTGAGTGTGTTTCTTCTCTTTGAGTCTCTTCTTGGGAAAGGAACAAAGCTCCTCACTTCTTTAAATGATAAACCTGTGAAGAAAAGATCACATTGCGTTTACACACACACAATATGTGCAAACAAAGTACAGAGGGCATTACTCTGTGTGTATAGGTTTCTCACGTTTCCACTCTTCTAAGGGCAATGTGGCGTTGTCGTAGCTGTCATCATACGGTGTGGGCTCTGGGCAGTCCTCTGGGTCTCTCAGGCCATCAAAATAACTGTGTGCCAACGCACCATCAGCAGAGATACGAGCATCAGCATCTAACACCAGCATCTTCTCAAGCAGATCTACCGCTGAGGTTAGTTAGTGGCATTGAGGGATGACACAGTGGGTCAGAAACAGAGCAACATCATTAGAATAGCAAAAGCAGATATTTATATATAATATTGTGTGAGCATTATTATATTAGTACAGGGCAAGCTGAGCTATGGTTTGATAATATTATAAATTTATTTGATCATTTATTAGTAGTTGGGTCTGATTTAGGTTGGTTAAGGTAGCAGAATATGCCTATATAAAAGGTGTTATAGTTAACTAAAACCATAAAATGTTTTATTTTTAAATTCAAATAAAATATGTTAACTAAAATAAAAAACTTTTTTTAAAATTTTACTACTACAATAACTAAAATGAAATCTGAAATAAAGTATATGCAAATATTAAAACATAAAAAGAACTAAAATGGCAAAAAATTATAATTATAAAAAAATCACAAAATTATAAAGAAAAATTTGAAATAAAAACGAAAAATAAGGAAATATTAAATAATTTCAAATAATTAATATCTATAATAGTATCTCAACAACACTATTTCTAGAGCAACACTTTACAATAAAATTCAATTAGTTAATACAAGTCAGTGCATTAATACATACCACTTTCACAGCATTTATTAGTCTTAATTCATGAGATTATAACATTATAAAACCGTTTATAACATGATTGTAACATTTGCCCACAATTACAATTAGTTAAGTTACAGCTTGAAAATTTTAATGTATTAGTATAGAAATTAACAAAAATTAACTAATGTTAACTAACTAAACATTTTACAAATATTGTAAAGTGTTACCTATTCTAGAAATAGCTGTTAACAAAGCTTCAGAAAACTAGTATTGAATAATAATGTCATTAAAATGTTTGGCTGACATTCCATATTTTTTGGGATGCCTATTAAATTCCAAGTTACAATACATAACTAATGTAGAAGTTCCCACTGCTATGCAATAGTACAGAATATGTGTGGCAACACCAGGTGACATTCTATCTGACGTTGGGTGTAAAAACTTACTTAAATTGTTCAGATGCATTTGCACAACATCTTGTCATTTTTGTCAGAAATAATGGCATGTCACATTGACAGGCAGCAACTATTCAGTCAAACTAAATCATAAGTTTTACAATGAAAAAAGTCTCTTGCTAAGCAAGAAATGTGACAACATGACAAAGGAGTAATTTTTCATTGGGGTATTACTTACCTTTTTTACTGGCTCTGGGAAACAATGTTGAGAAGTCTTTGCGTGGGTAGTGGGGCAGGGATTTGACATAGCTTTTTGCCTATTTAACAGCAATGAAGACATATTGACATTGATGGAGATCAGGAATGACAGCTGAGCACAGTAGCTACAGCAACCGTCACGCAAAACGCTAATAATTCAAGTCGAATTTTTTCCCCCTAAATATTCAAGACCATTTTCTCAATCTTGCTTCACATTGCATTAGCAATTCATTCTGAGTTGCATCAGCGATCAGTCTCAGGTTTGATCAAGATGCAGACATATCATGTATAAAAGATACCATCTTTGCTTGCACTGAAAATTTCTTACCTCTGGGCTTTCTAGTTTCTCAATGAATTCCGGACCTGGTGTCCCTGTTACTTTCATTATCTGAGTCAACTGGTCCATGTCTGAATGTCAAAAGTTAAAGACAATGCACGTCATGTCACTTCCAACTTATTTCTGTTCTTAACGAGCATGGAAAAAGGGAACAAGTGGACACAGCGCTTCTAAATGCAATCGCAATTAACAAAAGCGACAGTGTACTGACTGTACATCAATCATTTGAAATTTAAGTAACAGAATATAAATGTTTCACTTTCTTGAAATTCAGCCCGCATTCAGGAAAACGTGAAATAAATTAGGCAAAGTGATTGTTGAAGGATACAGTCTTTTCCTTTAAAGAGTGTTTTTCCATTGAACATTTCACCCATGATGCACCCAACAGACCAGATATCCACTAGAAAGAAGAAAAAGGCAACAATCACACATATTAAACTGAATCAGTAGAGCACATTTGACCTAACTGGCTATTAAAGATTGATATCTACATATAGCAAGGGTATCTGAGCATTGGTAAAGACATTCAACATTTAAAAGTGCAAATTACTGATCTGTGTAGGCAGTTGGACAACGTTTGCCTAAATAAGTGTGATCTTTATTTAGCACACATAATTAACAAAAATATTAATGTAGTCTCATCAATATTTATATGGAACAGTGATAGATGGACTTCTAAACGAATAGATTTATAAACTCTGTTTATTAGGACAACTTTTCTGATCCACTTGAAATATTGACTACTATAGTTAATAGTTAGATTTGGTCCCTATACTAATACCAAATAAATCCAGAAACTATGTCTGATTTAAGCTTTTTATATTTTTAAGTAATTAGCATTTTATCTTTGGATTTTATATTCATTTACTTATTATTAATTAAAGCTCATTATCATGTTTAACAATTTTATAAGTATTTCTTTTTAAATGTAATTTATTGTATGTATAATGTTATGAATTTCTAAAGATTTAAATATGCAAGCTGGTATAGAAATAAGCTGCATGAGGTTATTTGTAATGTCTCCGAATGTAGGTATTAATTTTCTATTTAATATGCATGTTAGAATTATACCTATGAATACCAATGATAGCATTTTAGAACTGCTCATATAAACCAACAGAGGTGCTATTGGACAGGTTTTAAAAAATTTAAAAAACTGGAGCGTAACAGATGACTAAATCAATATTTACTATATTTAACATTCTAGATAACACTAAATTAGAAAACACATATTCTTTAATGACAAGGTCTCCCCCGCAATAAACTGTTAATTTGCTGCTTAATGATAGGAAGTTGTTGTAGTTATGTTTAGATAAGAGATAGGGTTAATAGATTTAGAATACGGTCCTGCAGAATAAAGTATTAATATTAATTGAGAAGTACTAATAGCCAGCCAATATGTTAGTAATATGCATTTTTATTAGCAACTAGTTAATAGTGAATGGTGTTTCCAATAGTGTTACCATAGGACTCGCCTAATCAGAGTAAACCTAGCTCTCAGTAATAATTTGAAGAGTTGTGTATGTCTTAACAAAAGACAAACTTGCCTGTCTGGGTGTAGTGCATCCAGTTTAGAATAACCTCAGGGGCCCGGTACCACCTCGTCACTACGTAACCCGTCATCTCTGCCTCTGCATGACGCGCCAGGCCAAAATCCAGGATCTGCAGGCAGACCAGACGCAGAGCGTCACTGTCAACTGTAAGAGGTTTACGCTTCTCTCTTTTATGGTGAAAGAATGGTGGCACAAACCTTCAGCTCGCAGTCTTGGTTCACAGCCAGGTTTCCTGGTTTGAGGTCCTGCAATGCATAAAGGTGTTAATCTTCCTACAAAGACATTGTTCTTAGACAGTTTCACACAATCTTAGTGGATTTCAGTCAGCTGTATTCTACATCAAAAGTGAGCCAGGCGGCTTTAAACAGATCGGAGCATGTACAGGCACTGTCTCAACAAACAGGAAATGACTGGCATTACCTCATAGGACAATGTGTGATAGGAAAGCTCAGACAAAGCAAAAAGCCTTGAACACACTCATATTAATAGAATTAGATAAACAATATGGAACATTTCAGAACCTGCACGTAAGGAAATCACTACTGTGTGCAAACATACTGCCATAAAATCTCCAGAAAATCACAGTAATCTAAGAGCATTTAAATGTTGCAAGGATGCATTCAATTGATTTATAAAGAGTTACAGCAAATATATATTATAAATATCGGCATATTACAGTAGAATGATTTTTCTTAGGATCACGTGTCACTGAAGACTCGAGTCAGTTAGTTTAAATTGTAAAATGATGTTACAATATTACTCTGTTTGATTAAATACAGCCTTGGTGAGTGCAGAAGACTTCTTTCAAAAATCGTTTTTACCCCAAATGTTTAGACAGTACTATATATGCCTATTTTAATAATCCAATAATGTTTTACAAATTTGTACATGAATTTACCTTTCCATTATTTTAGATAAATATATATCATAAATAATAAACAAAAACAGCTCTACGTGTTGTAATACTTGAGTAACAGCTATCCATTATATTAACTCCAACTAAATAAGCTACATGTGAGGCTGTTGTAAACTAGTTCATTTTTAATATGTGAATTAATATGAATTAGAAATATATTTATTCCTCTTAATCTGAGAGGGCTGACTGCTCTCTCGTCGTCTCAGATGAGAGGAAGTGTAGTTAATTATTGCTGATAGTCCACTGATCAATAGATATTAGCGAATTAGCAGTAAGCAAATGTAATTCACGGAGATGAAAACTCCCCCACGGAGCACATTTGCACATCTCCCGGGGAAGAGCTACAACGATCCCAAGAGAGGCCATGTGTCTTTAATTCAGATCTGTGTGGAAATGATAATTATGAGCAGATGCTGTTTATTCATTGCCAGTTTCACTTACTCTGTGAATGATGCCAGCACCATGAATGTACTGTGGAGTGGAGAGAAACAGAGGGACAGAGAGGAAGAAAGAAATACCACAAATCAGTATTATGACATTCTTCACAGTGTTATGCTTTAGTATTTGATTACACTAATAGGATTGATCTGAAAGATTGTATTACCAGTCCTGCTGGCAATCATCTTAAGCCCAAAGTATGCTTCATACATAAGTTATTTAGTAATTTTAGTATTGTTAGATGTTTATCAACAGGAAACCACATGTACAACACAATTTAGTTATTGGTAACACTTTACAATAAGATGCCATTTGTTAACATTAGTTAAAGTCTTAACTTACATGAACAAACAATGAAAAATGTTCTCAGTGAATTAAGTTATGTTAATAAACACAACTTGTGATTTTAATAATGCATTAGTGAATGCTCAAATTTACATGAACTAAGATTAATAAATGTTGGTTAAGTATTGTTCATTCGTAGTTCATTATTTACTAATGTTGTTAACTAATGAACCTTATTGTAAGGTGTTACCAATATTTATATTTATAGAAAAAGGAAATAAAAGAAGCAACACTTTCTTTATCAGGAATTGAATGGATCATGGTTAAAGCATTTCTCTTGTAATAAAATGCACTGATGAATCATGCACAGCAAGTCCATACACCTCCGTTCAATCATTTGAGATCAGTAAGATAAAAAAAAAAAAAAGAAGCTTTTAAAAGAAGTCTCTTATGTTTACCAAGACTGCAATTATTTGATCAAAAACACAGTAAAATATTGTGAAATACTATTACATTTAAAAATTGTTTCCATTAATATATTTTTTTTTTTATGTATGAAAAACTTTTTATTACATTTTTGGAAAAGTACAGAAAAATCATTGCTCATTAATAGCAATTTGGTTGATTTTTTTTATTTTTATTTAAATCCTAACATTATAAATGTCTTTACTGTCAGTTTTGATCAATTTACTGCATCGATGCTAAATAAGCGCATTAATTTCTCTCCCAAAACATTACTTCTCAACGACCTTAAACCTTTGAACGGAAGTGTATTAAGAGTCAATTTTAGTTCCATGTTCTGTTCTGACTGGCTGGGTTGCATCACACAGCATTAATTTTCAGAAACTACTGTAAACTTGTTACATCATGCCTGGTTGGGAAAATGTTGCCTCTTTTTGAGAGCCGTTTTGATCTGACCTTTAGTCCGCACAGCATTTGATAGACCAGAAACTGGATACGGTCTTCTGTCAGGATGCCCTTGACTTTAGAGAGGTCTGTGTACATGTACGGCATCACCAGGTAGCTAAAACACAAAAGGAACTGCTTTTTTTCTTTTCTAAAGGAAGAATTCTACCAAAAATTTATTATTTCATTATTTATTTAATGCCATGTAATTTAAAACTCATTGTCTTGCATTTTTATGTTGTGTTTTGAAAAGAAAAAACTATTAAGATTGAGTAAATAAAGACAATTTGTTTTTGTTTTTTTGAATATGTCTTAGACATATGGCTAACAGATCAATAACAGACTGAGAGGCTTCATTAAAAACTTACAAGTCTTGGAAGTCATCCAGTCTGGAGGCAGGAGTGAAGACGTCTAGCAAGCCTATTACCTTGGGTTGGACAGCAAAATTGACAGCAAGTGAGTCACAGCCTTTTCAAGATGTTATATGTGTTCGATGGAGAGACTGTCTGAATAAAGCTGCCTCGGTTTTAATGTAATCTATTTAATACTTATATAAGGCGCTTATAGTTAATGACACAGCAATCAAACATCAGTGTGTCTCCAGGCGCCACAAGTATGCCAAACTAAACATTTGATACTCACACCATTCTCATTGAAACAATGTGAGTATGGAGTGATACAAGTCTTTTTGTGCCTTGCAAAAGTCATTCAAGCTAATGAAACTGCTGGAAAATAGAACTAACAATGTAAGCAACAAGATCTCTCAGGTATAAAAGACACTTACATTTTCATGTTTCATATGCTTGAGCAGCCTCAGTTCACGATAGGCTCTCTTCGCGAAGATCTCTGACTGAAAGGGTCGGTGCAGCTTCTTGATGGCCATCTTCTCTTTGGATTTATTATTAATGGCCGAGCTGAGAAAAGGAGAACAATCAAAATAATCCCCAACTATTTTGAGCTGAAGTTAAAGGTTTAATGACACACTGTAAAAGATTCAGGAACTGATATAGAAACTGCAATATTCAAATAGGAATCTGCACAAGCATGTTGTGCTTGCTTTGCTGCAACGACTTGTTGCCAGAGCATGTGGGTTTCAAAGTCCCCCACTTTCACCAGTGTCTGATCTTAGAGCTGTTGTGAAGGTTTTGTGGCATTAAACCGTGAACAGGAAATGTCAATGCTGCTGGGATATAACATATCGTGACTAAATTTAGCAATGATGTGACTGCAATTGTGAAAATGCAATAAATGGAGTAGCATAAGAATCTAGAGCAAATAGCCTGCAAAATTAGAAATGCATGATATATTTGGACTGTACTGTACAGTAGAAAAAAAAAAACTAAACAATGGATGATTTGATTTGTAATTCTGAAAACTTTTTTTGTTAAAGGAATAGGCTCGTTCAGACAAAAATGAAAATTCGGTCATCATTTACTCACTCTGAAGTACTTCCAAACACGTAAGAACTTCTTTGTTCTGCCGACACAAAGAAGGATATTTTGAAAAGTTTGTAACCAGGCAAATGGCGACCCAAAACAGCCTGGTTAATAGGTATATACAACTACTTGAGGGAAAGTAAACGATGACAGAATTTCCATTTTTGGGTGAACTATTACTTTAACAAAAAAGTTTTCAGAACTACAAAAAATCCATTGTGTTTGTACAGTACATTTGACACCTTGTTTCCACTGAAAGCATGTTTTTTCACCTAAGGCCTAACAGTGTAGATTTTTATCATACCGGGTATCTTATCAGCTCAAAGTGTGAGATCAGACTGACCCTATATCGTATTTATATACTATTATACAACTCATAGCAAGTTTATCAAGTAAGATAAAAATATTTGATAAGTATATTGAAAAACCATGATTTTACGAAATGGTGGCAGTATCTTCTGACATACAAACATAACATTTCATAAAACTAACTAGCATCTAGTTGCGTTTTACTAACTACTACTTATTTTTTAATTACTCCAGTCAGTTATATTGCAATAGTGATTCGTTTTTCTTTCAACTTACAAAGTGATAATTCAGACGTTGCTAGTAACAAACTAAATATTTTAGCCACTGAGTAAATCTTTTAGTTCAATTAAATTTGAGACTACTTCAGTTAACATGAACAACAGAGAAAAACCATAACTTACCGTAACTTCTGTACCTGTTAATATTATTTAAAGTACTGGACCTGAGCTAACCTGAACTAACAATAAACAGTTGTGTTTTTAATAATTAACAAAGATTTACAAATACCTCAACAAACGTATGCATTAACTAACGTTACACTATTTTCTTATTTATGAAATACAGTATTTTCCCCCGTTTTTGCTGGTAAATATTCATTAGGTAATATTACTTATTTCCCAGTTATTAACTTAGTAGTTATAAGCAACTAAAGAATCTGTATGGAATAGCTAACTGTCAGTGTTGCATTAGTGACTAGTTGCAAACCTAAGTACTACTGCACGAACTAGTCACTGTTACTAAATAACTGCTGCACACACCAGCTGAAAGCAATGAATGCTAAAGCAGCTTGCCACATAGTTCTGCTTCATGTGGGAACCTGTTGAAAGGCAGTTCACGAGTGTCTACCTGTATGTCAGGAACTCACCACACGCTGCCATAAGCTCCCGTTCCGATCTGCTTCAAGCAGACGTACTTGTCCGGAACTTCCCATACCGTGCTGTTGATCTCTACTCGACTGAAATCCACCCGTGACTCCATTTAGCGATGAAGGAAAATAGGCAGAAAGCAAACGTTCACCGCGCACACAGCAACTCCTACGCGATATTATGCATTCGAGCACCAAAAGGTCACTGCGTAGGAACGATTCTTTTTCACGCCAAAAGAAAAAAGCCGTTTATCTGGTTCCATGTAGCGCCGAGTGGCCGCGGGATCGACGCTTTAAATCACTAGCCATTGAAACTTTGAAACGCTCCGTGATCGAACGCGCTGAGATCTGTCTGACGTTGACGTCATGATCCCCCGCACACGCCTACTTTCGGATTCAAACAACTGCCGCTTTGATTGACACACTCCTGCTCACGTAAACACATACGGGTGATTCTGCAGCTCTGTTAACACAACGTGTTTGCTCATTTACTGCGAATGTGCAAGGATAAATAGAAACCGACACATTATATAAGTTAGCAAATTCTCAAAGAAATAAAAGGATGTTAAAAAATCTGATGCTTTATGATGATTTAAGGGGAAGCTAAACAGTCATTAATAGAGGAATTCTGCAAGTACAAACTGGGGCCAGTTGCATAAACTTAGCCTTCATGTTAAGACAGTGTCTTAAGAGCTAGTCTGGCCAACTAGCAGTTAGCCAAGAGTAATCTGCTTTAGTTTTTGTATTTACCTTAGACTAATATACATTTAAAAAAAAACATTTGACCAGTCTTAAAAAAAAATTAGCTGACTAACTTTTAAGATTAGTCTTAACCTTTTATGCAATCGGCCCCTGTATTACAAACACAAGAGAAATAATTGAAATAAGAATAAGAAATAGTGAAAATGGTTATAAAATGTGCTGTTAATTGAGAAATTCTGCAAACATTTAGATTTGGCAAATTAAAACAATAAATAGGTTAGTTAAGCACTAAACAAAGTATCAAATCAAGTACCACTTCTTACAGGTTTAGACAGATGGATGGATAGATAGATAGATAGATAGATAGATAGATAGATAGATAGATAGATAGATAGATAGATAGATAGATAGATTTAAATGAAAATGGTTAATGGATGTGCATTTTACATTTTAATAAAGTATCATTTCTTAGAGAGAAGGGGAGGGAGAGAGAGTCAAAATATAGACAAAATTATCAAATAAAAAACGTACTTAAAAATGAAAATGGTTAATGTGCTCAAGAAAATGTAAGATAATTTTAGACCTAAGAAATATGCAAAATATCGAGTCAAGTGTCGTTTCTTACAGAGAGAGAGATATAAGTCTAATAATAATAATAATAATAATAATAATAATCTAATAATAATAACTAATCTAATAAAAATCTGAGTCTAATTCCTTATATCTAGTTTATTTACTTACATACATTAATAAATCATATTGTTATTTATTATTAGTTTTTGGTAACACTTTAGAATAGGGAACACTAATTCACTATTAACTACGACTTTTCCATCAATACATTTCTAATTTTCTTATTATTAATATTTAGTAAGGTAGTTTTTAAGTTTATGTTTAATTCATATATACTATTATATTACAATAATTAATACATTTTTTTTTTATTTCTGTTAATACATATGTGTTCATTTTGTAAGCAACCCAGCTGCAATTGCATTGGCGTACAAATATATATTTATATAATATATATTTTTGTCATGCCAGTGAAGCACACAGAGAGAGAGAAAGACAACAACAAATGTATACTATTCATACACTATAAAAACACACTTGCAAGACCCAAATTCACTCATGAGACATCAGAATAGAGCAGATAAGGGACTAATATCCGGCCTGGCTGTAATGGAAACTGGCACATCCTATTGGTTTATCAGGACAGTTATACCAATGTGATGGATAGTACAGTAAAGGTTATAGTGAGCCATCACAAAATTAAATGCTGTGGAGAATCTGAGAGTAGTAGCTCTTGGATATTCCCTCTGGGACTTATTCATCTCTCTACTAGTTTTATGGGCACTGAACTACTCAATTATTGGAAGACCATAACAGTGAAAGACAAAAATAAATTCTTACAAGCTGTGCAATGAAAGCTAATTTATTTAAACAGACGTTAGCCACTAGATGGCACTGCCAGACAGTCATAATATGAGAAGCGTCACTGGTTGCAGGCATGGCAGCTGTGTTATATTAGTCACAGAACCATCATCACAAACTGATTAGATGTGCCTTTTTACTTATTATGTGAGATTCTGTAGCATGATCCATCTACATGTTGCAACTTGTGAACTCACGAACACTAATTTTAATGTAAAAAATAATAATGTGTTGGTTATAAAGGAACATGAAAACATTAGCAGCTCAGCTTGTCTAATAAGCCCGTCTAAATCCATCTAACATTTTCAGTGTCAGAAAGCTGGCTGGCATGCTCTTGTAAAAACGATGAATAAAAAAGAAGAAGACACTGTTTTACGGCCACGACGCCCTGTGTTGCAGTGCACAGATAATTGGCTCATTAGCAGCAGACTGCGTTGTGGTGGGCTCTTCCTTCCTGAACTAACGGTTGTGGGGGGCTTTGGCTCTTCATCCGCTCTGAATAATCAAACTGGATTTAAATGTCAGTAGTGTCGCTCTAATATGTATTCATAACTCGGGGGGTTTATTTATTAAAAGATCTGGGTGGTGGTGTAAACCAGAGCTAAAATACACATTTAAACCTGGATTGACACACCGGCTAATCATTTTAAATGAGTACACGTTGGCTTTTCTATCTTGTTTCTTGGAAAGCCTTAATAACGCATTATAAAAATGCATTCAGAAGTCTTAATAGAACATTAATAGTGTCGGTTTTATAGCGTTTATAATTTTGCAGACTGTTCTGAACAGAGAATATGACGGCGTCTTTTTTGATATTTTACACAGACATCAACTAGCTGATGTTATCATCTGTCTAATTTTACCTGCTTCTAATTAGCAATGAATTACGCCCACCACAAAGTTTGACTAGCTTTTGACATTAGCCACAATAGATACAGGATGCGTTTACTCGTTTACTCAGCTAACTCTTGTGCTTTGCTGAAAATCTTTAACTTAATTTGATGTTCCATTTTAAACTTGCTTGTAAATCTCTAATTATGCTGTATTTTATTTATTCTTTATCAGCTTGCTTTCTTTCAGTTAGCACAGGTTTTCTTTTTGGAACTGATAGGTTGTACCTCATTGATCTGAGCTTAGGCACCTCAGTTTTTGAGTGAAATAAGCATTATTTGTGTATAATTTTGGCAATGTTCACTCAAGAAGCAAAGCACATAAGCTTATTTTCTATTTAAAAAAAACAAACAAAAAAAAAAACATTATTTTGTGGATAACACAATTTTCACTCAGAATGGGGATTATAAGCTCAGATCAGTGAGACCTATGATCAGTCAGTCCCAAAAAGAAATACAAAATCTTAATTCAAAGAAAATCTAATTTTTGGAAGTTATGTGTCAGCATAGTCAGTAAGTATTAGTCTAGAGCAAAAAACTTGGGCCAAAATGACTGTAACACAACATGAGGATGGCCAAAAGCATTGCATTTATTTTGCAATTGTAACAGCGTTTTCACCATTTATCAAGTTTTTCTGCATAAAAATGTATCAAATCTTTGTCTTTTCTTCTAACAACCCAATTTACGCCACTTTCTCTCTAAAGAGAGTTCGGAGAATGGAAGAAGTGTGTCAGGTTAGTTTGCCTCTCAACTCATGAATAATTTAAAGAGCATGAGATTTCATATTAGTGCAAATTTAGACATTTTCCGTCATGCATCGAAAAAGAAGGACATTGAAGACGACTGGCTGCTTGTCTATGGGGAAATGCAGTCATATAGAAGGTTTAGAACAAACAAACAAAACATTCATTATTTTCACTTGTTAAAATCCCTCTTGTAATCAGATCAACAGTTTGTTCTGCGTCTAGAAAATTACAATGCTTGACTGGCATTTCTGATCCTCTTTTCAGTTCTTGCATATTTAGATGTGCGACAGAGTTAATTAAAAAAATGCAATGGGATGCAGTGAAAAACTTATATTATACGTTGAAGTCACCTGAGAATGCTCGGGAAAGTGGACTTCAGATGGTATTCGGTTAAGTGAGATTATAAGTGTAGTTTTCATACAAAGTCAAAAAAACAAAAAAAGAACTTGTATGAGTTCTTTTTTTAACGAATCAGTTTAGAAAATGATTAATTAATTTCTTCATTAATGCAAATCGCTTGTTTTGTTGATGAATTAATCAATGTTGAATGAAACAATGATGACTCGCTTAAAGTCAGTCTTTATTCGTTCCTGACTGAACGATTCAGTTGAGTAAATTATTCAAATAATGAATTAATCATAAAAACAGTCACTTGTTGCCACCTACTGGTGAAATGACACAACATGCAGAAGTCAATGAAATTCCCTCCTACATGCAAAGACTAAATATATTGTGTCCATATCAAGTGCAACTACTAGAGATCTAATTTTTAGCATATTGGAAGCATTGAACCCTCCTCAAGGACTCCACGAGGAAGACATTCATCCTTTTTCATGAGTCCTGGTTGCCATGTGACCATCCAGGCAGTGATTAGAAACAAATTAAAGATGTGATTTCACAAGTTCCACCTGCTTTACCGGGGAATTAATCACTGGCCTCAATCAATGATGCTATCTGGGACTCGCAGTAAAGAGACTCTGGCATGATTAATGGTGATGACCTTCTCCACGACCCAAACTCCTCTTCTCAAATCTCTTCCATTTAGATGTGACCTCAGGACAGGAAGTTTTGTAGGGAGCCCTCAGCATGCTAATGCTACCAACAACCCACAGGAGACTGAGCAACGGCGCGCCACGGCTCACTAACTGCGCAGCTCGGTGCTGTCGAAGCTCAGCATGTTCCTTTTAAGACGACAAGGCACCTCGGGAATGATGTTTCAAACATGAGAACGAGCTACCGCATCTTTGTGATTCAGAGATTCCGTGGAACGTTCTGTGATCCGAACGGTTCCACTTAGCAACAGGTTTCTTGTTTAATTCGCCTCATTTATGAACTGATTTGCTCGGCTTTGGCAGTGTGACCTGCATGGTAAAGGCTATGTAAATGCCATTTGCTAAGTTCAGATTTCTCCTGCCTCTAGCTCTTCATTTCCTCCCGGTTCACCTCCACTTCCTCTTCTGCCGCTGTTCAGTCAGAGGCAGTAAAAGGCTCCTTTTAGGACTGAGGATAGAGATAATGAAAAGTCCCTGGTCTTGTGAATGTTTCATTTGTTTTAAAGAGATTGAAATTGGATGGCAGATGGGTAATAAGCTTTCTTTCTATTCCCCCACAGACACATGCACACATCCTCACAATCATTCTTTCTTTTCCTCTTTGCAAACACACACACACACACACATTTTTAATTATCCTCGACAGTGCCGGCGGCCTTGCACTGTGTGACCGGTCAATGTACATTCGGGCAAAAGTAAGCGCCGTCATTACCATCCATTACATTAAGAGATGAGTCCTTTACCATACCGTTGCCAGGTTTCCTCTCTTTCTCATATTCTCATTGTTATAAACTCTAAATGAGACCCTATTATGCCACAGAGGCTGCTGCGCTGGTCATTTATGTATCTCAATTATTTATGCATGGGTTTATTTGCTCATTAATTTGGATTCATTGGGAAATTAAACACATGAGACGTTTTGGGTCCTCTATTATTCCACTACAGCACTTACCCCTCATTGTCATGTTTCTCTGACAGAGAATATGCAACGCTTCACAAAACAAAGGGAGCTATTATGAGCCAAAACTGATAAATACAGAGGACTGAACTTCATCCAAGATCATTTATCAAAATGATCCGTTTTGCTCAGCCAAGCTATGCAAAAGAGTCTAATACAATAAACTTGTATCAGACTAAACAAAATAGGTCAGAATTTAAAGCTAAGGTGTGTCATTTCCACTTTGCTAGGGGGTCACCAAATAGAGAAATAATGCTTTTGTTTCCTAATTTGCAAGATGAGTAATTTGCTAAATGCATAAATGTAAATAAGGGTTTCAGACAGGTTTTTACGGTGGCCGAGAGAGCTCAACGTGCTGCAAACTTAGGAAAACATTATTTGTTTTATTTGATTATTTGTTCCGTGGCTTTTGGTCAGAGCAGAGATGTTGTCGCTGAACTAAAACGTGAGTTTTTTTTGTGTTTATTTTAACAACCTGATCATATGGTCTTTTGGATATTATTAAACTAATCTGACGAATTACACACTTAACTGTGAAACATTATTTTAATGCTATGTTAGCTAGAGTTACTTTAGGGTTTGTCACTTTTTGAGGTCCCCCTGAAACATTTCCATTGTGGTCCGTGCTATTTGCAGCGTTTATGTGTTTGTAGCGCCTCCCTGTGTTTGGTTGCGTTGTGAGAATTTGCATGTGTTTTTTTCTGTTTGCATGCGTTTTGCAAGTTTGCAGTGCGTTGAGCTCTGCCACGGTAGGTTTCTCCAAGTAGAAAGTACCGCATTTACTCATGCCATTAGTTTATTCATTGTCAAGCTCATCCAGATGCTATTTGAATCATTAGATCAATTGTTTTGCAAAATGATTCACTGTTTCAAAGTACTCAAAACCAGGCACTCCGATGGTCAAAAATGCAATGCTAACCTAACCCAAAAATGCATAGACACCTGTTACAAACCAATTTTTAATAATCAAAATGTAATCGATGTAATCTACAAATCATTAAATACCATTAAATATAAAGTGTATGTAAAATATCTGTTATTTTATTAAAATGCTAATACTTGTGTGTTTGACCTGATATCAGTTAAAACCTTCATGAACAACATCAGAGAGCAGAGTAATGTTTTGTGAGTCATGGCGTTTAAACTTTTCGGTGGAATAAAGCAACTAATTTATAGTTCATGTTATAGGGATAATTCACCTAAAAAAACCCTCTTGTCATTGACTATTTCTTCTGTAGCACTGCTAACCGTCTTGTTTAGGGCAGAAGTACTGATATCTGAGTCTTGAATAATTCGTTTTTGAATGATTCTTAAATGAGGGAAATCTTTTTAATGATTTGGCTGTTTCAATTCAAGAAAAGGTCTGAATGATTCATGTCTATTCATGATCCATTTCTTGGATTCAAATTCTTTGACTTGAACTTGGGAATAAAGACTGGGAATGCAATATGGACAACTTCTATGGTGTTTTTGGATTTGCTTAGAAGCGTGAATTTTTGTCGACTAGGCTATTGTACTTAAATAGAAAAATTATATATAAAACGTATAAAAGTATAAATAAAATGTTTAATTGCCATATTTCTCCTTTAACCAGACGCCTGTATAAATATGCCTGTACATAAACAGAATGCATATGTCCATTTTTTGTTTTTGGGTGGGTATTCAGATGTCTGTGTTTCTGATTGAGTGAATGTGGTCGCTGTTTGTCACTATATATTAAAGTCAGTAAAAAAAAATGTGTTACTAACGTCTGTCATCCCCCAGTCGGCTACAGACCGTTAAGTGACAGTGATTCTGCATGCCTGACATCGAGGCCCAGGAGGCCAGCACCTGTGAGAGAGAGACATGGACAGAGATGCAAAGAGACCCTTCCTGTCTTCCATCCCAGTCGTCAGGTCCTTAACTTCATGTCTCACATTTGACCTGGCAGAAGGTACAAGTGACCCTACAAGTAGGGTTGTAGCTAAAATTTTTGTTCATCACTGTATGATTGCTTTTGCTGCAGACATGATATTCCAAGTGCATCTTGGCATTTTGTTAATCATTTTAATATACTGAAGTGGTAATTGCATGCTTTTTTGTGAACGAAAAAACAACTACAATTTATTTTATTTGTTTATAAATGCACGGAAGTGCTAAAATGCTTTCAGACTAGTGATTTGAGGGTTTAGAGGTAAATGTAAGACATGTTTACAACCAAGTAAAGAAAATGTGAGAAATAAACTGTGAGAAACGCATACATCAAAATGTTATTTAAATATGAATGTCTGGTGAGAAATTGGTTGCTTTACCAAAATTAGTTGGCTAGACAACATTCGGAAATATTCCTTTCAACACATCTCCATTACATTTGAATGAATTTTACAAAAGAAAGAAAGAAAAGAAAAATTGATTATACCTTGAATACTGCTCCCAACCATATGGAAATAACCTTTACTATACCCTTAGACGACACTGCAGAAAGGTATAATATAAATAAATAAAAAGTAAAAGTGACATTTCTAAGCATAGACTTTTTTTCTCAGTTCAGTTTCCCAGGCCAGAAAACAAAACTTCAACAACTTTCAACTCATCATTTTGTACATCAAGAAATTTGTATCTTGATTTAAGGAAGTAATTTAGAGTCCAAAACACTAAGTAAGAAAGTAAGAGTAAGACTTTTTTTTTTTGCTGTGCATGCAATATTTTATGCAAGGCTATGAATTTAAAACTTTCTGTTCCGATTAAAGGGCTTACAAGGCCTTCATTTATTTATGAACCATTTAAGACTTTTGAAGACCTTTTTCAGACCTCCTTTCATTCCATGTAAACAATCGTTGATCAAAAATCGCCTCTGGCTTGCTTAGTTGAGGACACTTAATTTCTAGTGATTATCGTCGTTTTGGCTACAGAGACCGTTTCTGCATCTAATAAATAAATAGTCATTATACATTACCATCACTCTATTCTCCTATTTGATAATGTTCAGTGCTTTGCTACAATCTGTACTGTTAAAAGCGCTATAGAAATAAAAGTGATTGATTAAAACATATAGCCTACCTGGACAAGGTTAATGTCGAGCCATGTTTTGATTCTGCTCAAAATTAAATAGCTTTAACTGCCAGGGCAAAAACAAAACCTAATGGTTCTCTGATTCTTCTAAATAGCACTACTATTGATTACTGCTACTTTTTCTCAGCACTTTGTGCTACTTCCTGTCTGACTCACTCAGCTCTTATATGTATTTATCACTCCATTGCTATTACTACTGGCACTTCATGATTCATTAAGTAGCCTAAAATATATACATAAATGATAGTAAACTGTGAATGTGACAGTGCCTTTTATATATTAAAGGGTTAGTTCCCCTAAAAACGGTCTTTTACTTACCTTCGAAGCATTCTAGGTGTATGCGACTTTCTTCTTTCTGATGAATCTAATCAGAGTTATATTATAAACTGTCCAGGTCCCTCAAAGCCTTACAATGGGAGTAAGGCGTTTGTTGTCAACAGTTCAGAAGGCGTCCCATGTAAAGGCTTGGAGGGGCCTGCATTTTTAATATAACTCTAATTGGATTCCTCTGAAAGAGGATAGTCATACTGGTGAATTAAGTGAAATATAGGAACTTTAAAACTGTGATGTGGGAGGGAAGGTGATGTTTTCCTTAATGAGAGAGACGCTGATTACCATGTGCTAAAAAAAAAAGAAAAAAAAGACTTTGCTTGCATTCTTCAGTTCACAGTTTTTCTGTTTGTCACATGTTTGGGGTGCAAATTAGCGCTCGCACTCCTGTTTAATGTCACACCTATAACAAAGTGTCTGAATGCTGCACACACACAAATGGAGGAAGAGAGAATTACAATAATGTGGTTCTTGCACATTACTCTTGAGTTACTGGCTTCGGCTGCAGTATGTCTAATGTGACATATTACGTTGTCAAGGCAGAAAAGGCAGTCTCTTAAAAGCATTTCCTAATACTCTGAGATTTATGCAGAATCTGTCCTGAGAACTCAGAACCAAGTCTAAAGAAAACATTAAAGTGCTGGAAAATGGCTTGTTTGGTGAAATAATGCAATAATTGTATGGAATAGTGCTGTGGCTTTAACATTTAACATTTAAACCGAATAAATGCCACTTAAAGTTGCAAACAATCACTTGCAAAAACACTTTGAAAATGCCACAGTGATTAAACAGTGTTTTTCATTTGTTTACACAGCTATTTTAAATAAATATACATTTAACCATTACTTATTAATATCTTATTGTGCTGCATCACTAGCTAATTTTATAGCCTAGGTGAATTTTATGCCTTTATTAACATGATTTTTAATCAAAACAAATAAACTTTGATACTGGAAAAAAAAATATTTCCTTAAACTTTATATTTCATTTCAATACAATGCTCAGGGCAAGCAAGACTTCTACTAACATCTTTATTTTGACAAAAAAAAAAAGTTTTAAACCTTGGTTCTAACTCTTTCTTTAAAGTTGCCCTTTTTCGACCATGTTGAAAGAATAAAACTTTACGGTGACTGTAATCCTACATTAACAAAGTGCGTTATCCAGGTTTGAAATATCCCTAGGGCACTAGTTTTCTTCAGTTCTCTCTGTGGTTAGTTCTGAACAACTAAGGCTTGGACTTGAAACAGCAAATTAATTCTTGGAATCAGGGCACGCCTGCAGGATGATGACAAATTTTTTTCCCGTTCTTTCTTGCACTTTGTCTACATGTCGACGGCAATTTCCCCGGGGTACAAAGTGTACAGAACAGGCTGAATCATTAGACTTATGATTCTATGTGTGCCAGCATGACTCAAAATTTGTTACGAATGATCCAGTCCGCCATTATTCCGTATTAATTATGCAAGTTCCAAAATTTCAGTTTCGCATTAGTAATTCACATTATTCTGACCTTATATAGGGCACACTGAAGTGATACAAAGTAAATAGCCTATATTTTATATTGGAAAGTTCCCACATTTTAGTTTGGCCTCACTTGCCTCACGCTAACAAAATCTGTTCTATGAAGTTTTGCTAACATTTTAAACAAATTAAATGATAAAAACCTCATTTTTGAATATTTTAAAATGGTTTTCATAGGCCGTTTTCTTTTCTATCTATTATGAAGGGAACATTCAATTATTCATTAGACCTCTTGTATGTGTGCAGCCATCTTTTGAATTTTGCCTTACTTGGCGTGAAGTGGATTTACATGGGCTATAACAAAGTTAATTGGTTCATTCATAAATTACAAACTAACATTTAAACTAAATACAAATGGGAGATGGAGGACAACAAGCGTGTTGAAGGGGCGTTGTACTTCCATGCCATAGTTACCGTAAGAGCGGGTGCGGTTATTTGTAAATTTTAGGATCTGGCTTCCGGTCTCATCCGCGGCCAACTATTTTTAGTCATTCAAAGCTATTTGTTTTGCTAGTGGATATTGCAAATTTGTGTGTCTTACCCAACAGTCTCACAAGCAATTCGTACATATTCGTACGAGGTGCCAAATTTGTGCCAATTCGTGGTACGATTAGTCTAAAATCGCAACTCAATATTACCATATTATTTTAATGTAGGATCTTATTTATGAACACAACATACTAGTTTGTAGTGCAAACAGTTTTACCGTTTACTGCACGTTTTCTTTATTGTTATTTCAGGTAATAAACCGGAATTGTCATACATAGTTTTACTGTACTTCTGCGTTGAAGAATAAGATGGATTATGTCTATAAAAATGGCTTCGTATTGATGTGGTTTGTTAGGACAGAACAATACAATCATTTAAAAATCTGGAGGGTGAAAAAAAATCTAAATACTGAGAAAATCACATTTAAAGTTGTATTAGCATGTTACTAATCAAATAATAAGTTTTCATATACTGACGATAGGAAATGTACAAAATATTTTGATGAAACATGATCTTTACTTAATATCCAAATGATTTTTGGAATTAATAATACATTATATTTTTTATTGCAAGCGTCGAAATGTCCGAGCTGGTGAGCTAAAGAATTACACTGCACAGTTGCAATAATCTGGAGCCTCACATGAATCCACCACCTCCTTCAGACTCAGCATTCCTCAGTCGCTTAGTAAGTACATCTCATGAGAAGTGCACCTTCTTTGCCCAGGCCTGTACTTATGTCTCTATCAGTGCACTAACATGCGCAACACATCCGGTCCAGATTTTCTGCTGATCTGCGTTGCACATGCCCATGAATGACAAACAGTCTTTTTATTATGTGGAATTGACGGCATTCTAGTCACAGCCTCTTTATTACTTTTTTTTTCTTTCTTTTTTCACTGCTATTAAAGTGCTGCATCATTAAGCTGGATAATGCCATTTTTAAAAAGGCTGACAGTCCCTGGGTTTTTATGAGCGGCAGCGGAGACTGTGCCGGAATAGTGATGAAACCATATGGGGAGAACCAGTGTAAATGACTTCTTAGTAGCGCAGCGGTTCGTGAAGGACACGTTGACGGGCGGCTGGCAGGAAACTAATGATCTACACACTTCGCACCACCCTAAACACGGGGACAGGAGGAAAACAGAGTAATTAGAAAACACAACATCCAGGAAAAAAACTCAGTGATTGTCTGACTTTCTATCGTGTCTGGCCTTAGCCACCTTATTTTCAATTGCCTAACCATTTATAACCTGAACGTGTGAAGCTTATGTTGTCACACACATCCAGTTTTTTTAACTGTAACAGCTTGTTATGCTACCAAATACTTCAGAGGTAATTATAAACAGCACTTTGATATTCTTCTATGTGTTCTAATTCACCTACTAATAGCCCACTATGCTCAAAAGTACTCTCTTTGTGAATAAGAGTAGGCTACATACTTTTGAGTGTGTAGCATAGCCTGTACTTTGTCATAATTTGATCATATACATGCATTCTATCACCATTTAAACTGCGCTGTCAACAGTACATTACTAAGTCATTAATTACTGTAATTTAATTATTTCCCCTTGAAATTAACTTAAATGATTATTTCTACAGTACTCCTCATGTAGCCTAATTAGACTCTAGAATAATTCCTTATGAGACTATGATGGATTTAACATCTCAATCTTTTGTTAAAATATGTTTTTAATGCAACTTTCTCCCTTCAGTTCAATAATAATTTATGCAGTTTTAAACAATGTATTTGAAAGAACGAAACGAGCAGTGTCTGTTCTTGTTTTATGCAACTGTTCAAGGATGATATTGGATTTGGAATGTAATTAATAACAAGTAGTGAAATATTTTAGAGAGGAAAGATTAAAGATGAATCTGTTTTAGATTCACTTATGCTACCCAACACTGTCCGTGAATCATCTTGTTACAGTTAACATCCTCCACATTTAGTAGCAAGCAGTAGCTTGTTGATGCAGTCATGATTCTTTCATGCCAGGATTTCTTCATGTGCATTTGCATAATGATGCATTTCAAAGTTGATGACCTAACGTAGCCTACCTTTCTAAGTTCACAATATTGCAGGTGAAATACAATGGGGATGATATAAAACATTTTCATTAGGTCACATATTGTACAATTCATGCATATTTTACAAGGTGGCTAATTCGTACAAATACATCTCACATCCATACAAATGTTACAAACTAAAACGTACGTATTTTACGGGTTGCCAATTGGTATTAATTCGTAAGACCTACACCTAACCCCACCCGTGACTGGGGTTTAGACAAATACAAAATGAAACAAGTGGGGGTGTACGAATTAGCACGTTTTTTCCCATCTCGTCTGAATATTTATCCCTCTTTATTTATGTTTGTAGTTATAATCTAATCTTTGTCCAGTGCTCGTTTGGTTGTGGGATAATGGCTGTAAAAATTTTCTCTGGAAATATTAAATTATCCTGTTTTGGACAGATAGTACACAAATTGTGACGCAGCACTAGTTGGCATTAGCAGGTAATACATTTTCACATTCAGAAAATAGCTTACATCCACCTTGCAAAACCAGGCGGCTGTAACACTGCACGGTGAAATTTTCGGAAGTGTGTCGGACTCTCGGGAACCTGTCAGGGAATCACGTGTGTGGCATTTGTGTGCTTGTTGCCAGGGGCTACTGTGCAGATGACCGTGACAAAATAGAAAATGTTCATATGACTTTATGAATGTTCCTATTCCTCTGGGAATTGCACTGGATTCGCGTTTCTAGTACGTTCCCTGGTGTAGTCAGTCGACTATAAAAGCAATGGCACTGCTTGTCAAAAGCATCTTTGTGAATTTCACTGGTTGTCTCTCTGTTTATATCAGATACAAAGAATGAATCCCAGTAGAAGCTTATGATGTACAGTTGAACTAAATTTTAGCTGTCGTGGCCTAATTTAGAGACCCATTTGGTTGATAGATAAACAGCCTTGTTGGCAGGAAAATATCATTACATAACCTACAAAGAAAAGCAGTGCTCTCTTTATATACCAGCATCTTTGACCCCAGCCAATAGACAGGTTTGATAACGACGGTCTGTAATTAGTGTTCTTTCCTTTGTTTGTGTCTCATTCCTCCGAATAATTAGGCTGCCGTGTTTATTTTCCTCGCTAATTAGTGTATGCTAATGAGGTAGAGGTCGCAATGTGTGATCTCGGCCAACCATGTGAGTCACCTGGCACTGACGCTACACAGAAAATGGAACTTCAGAGAAAACCTTCCCTTTGACTTCAGACCACAGATACTGAGTCCTTGTGCCAAAATTCACATTATTTATCACTCCCTTGTCCTGTGGAATAGGTTCATAAAATATATTTCCAAGCAAATGCTTCAATCCAAACTGCCTGATTATGGCTGGGATATTAGCCAGGCAGCTACCACACTGGTGTCCAATAACACGCTCGTTTTAATGTACCATCTAACTCACAGTTTGACGTAAAGTAGCACATCTTCTAATGCAGTTCATTTTCTTTACTGTTTATAAGGTATCAAGAGTTAGAGAAAAAAGTTGAGTACAGATCAATGATGTGTGGTTTATTCAAAGCAAATCATAAATAAGACATTCATTTATTGTACTTTTATCATTTTACATTTTCATGCAATTATTTTTTTAAATTTACCTTTAAATATGACTATAAACATAAATGCATGTGTGTTTAGTATGCATGCATCATATTTAATTAGAAAAATGAATTGCACAAATACTGCTAAGCATAATATAAATAAATAAGACAATATTAAAATAACGAGAATCCTCATTAAAAATAACGACAAAGGCATTGCTAGACACATTACTCTAATGAGAACTAGGGGGTTAATTGTGCTTAATAGTGTGAAAAATACCGTAACAAACAAATTTACAAGATTATATTTTCTTAAGCAAAACACTAGTTTTTATCCCCTCCCCCCATTTGATTCTTGGGTGAAATGTGACTCTGCATAATGTTGTACGAGTAGGTGAACCTTACTTTTTAATTAAGTTTCCACTCTCGCAATTGATACAAGATCTCAGTGAGACACGGTGATCTCAAAGGATGCAAAATAAATGGTGCTGAAAATTCATCACTGTTGGAAACTGATACAAAAATTAGCAATTGCATTATTTGATCTCACACTTAAGGATTTTTTTTTTTGAGTTATTTTTATACTGTGGAATATTTTCCCATCCAAATCTTTCTGAAGAGGCACTGCCTCTGTTGCCTCTCCAGAGAAAACGCCCCTGCAATGCATTTAATAAACAACACAAAAGACCAAGGACATAGATCATATTGGCAAGAGTTATCATTGCTCAAATACAAGAAATTTGGCTCAGTATCAGTGATATGATCCAAACGTGGAACATGCCGAATATCTAAATCAATTACAGTCTTGTTTTAAAATTTCTGTTCTGACACACAGTTCAATGCGTTCCTAGTCCTTCAGGTAATTAAGCCATAAATGGGCAGATGTTTGCAAAACAACATAAAGCTGCAGATTGTTTCATAATCTACTTTATCCTACATCATTTACTCGCCCTCATATCATTCCCGTCTCAAACTCGTATTACTTTTGCATGCAGTGACCAGGAACCGTCAAGCACTAAAATGGACAAAAGAACATCATAAAAGGAGTACAATATTATTTCATATTTCAACAGTATTCCCTACCTGTGTATCATGTAAGTCTTCTGAAGCTTTGTGCGAGGAACAGACCTTCAGGGCATTTGTGTTGACAGCCTAAGTGTGCAATAATTAACACTTGTTTAATGTGAGCCAGGCAATGCCAGTCCATCATTAAACTGTCAATTAGAGTCCCAGAGTGTTTACCAATAAATAAGAAGTGCTCAGTTACAGTCTAGTAGAACTTCACCCTTTACCACTACACAGACCAGAACTTTTTTATTCCAGTGATCAGGGCTGTCTCATAAGTAACTGGTTATATAATTCATTTTAGGTGCGTTTTTTAGTACGCCAGCAAATGGATTTTTGAAAGGTGGTTAGTCAAGGTTGCCAAGTCATTTTTCCTGCAAAATTGGTCTGCTTTTATATTGTTGCTATGGGTTGTTTTTTGTTTTTCACACATAATAGATTTGAAAGGTTTTTTGACTAATCAACACACAGTCTTCTGAAAGTCAAAACAGGTAGACCGATGATGTACTGTATGGCACAACCTATTTCTAATGCTCTCTTCTAATTGACAGGTTTGGCTGTTTCTGTTTTTAGTGATGAAAAATATTAATGCATTCTAGAGAACTGTGTGCTTTTAGTATGTGGGGACTACGCTTTGTGCAGTCCAGTCAAGTTCTTCCTCACTAGACTCAATAAATCATCTCTACATGGACCTTGCTTTGTACACAGTGCAATTGTCATGCTGGAACAAAAACGGGCCCTCCTGAAAACTGTTGCAACTCGGGAGCACAGAATTCAATTAAATGTCATTACAATTTATTCTTTTACCAAAAAACCAAATCTGGAGTGTTTTAGCAAAGCAGCTATCAACATATCAAATAGACATATTTCTTGATTTACTACAAAAACTAAAGTCTATTTGATGTTTTTATTTGTACAATAAGACTTGACACACAGAAAACTTGCTTTATTTGAGTAAGTGAGTCAGACACCGATTCAGTAGCTTTTTAAGATTCAACCTGATCTCATGGCAATTCGTACATATTTTACGTGGTGGCTAATTCGTGCGAATTTGTACGACCTCACTTGTACAAATTCATACGATTTATTCTAAATCATACGTATTTTACGAGATGCCAATTCGTATGAATTTGTACGAATGACCTAAACATAACCCCGCCCCTAAACCTACCCATCACGTGGTTTTAGACAAATCGTACGAAATCGCATGAGTGAGGTTGTACGAATTGGCACAAATTTGGCACCTCGTACGAATATGTCCAAATTGCTCGTGAGACTGTGTTGGATTCATAAGCCTGATTCACAACAGTAATTTCTCTGTTTAAACATTACATTAAAAACTAGCTCAGTAGAGTCATTTTAGAATCAGCGTGATTTATAAATACACAGAAAAAAAAAAACACCCAAAAAATAAAATAAAATAAAAAAGCTTTTTAGTATTTTACATTAATATTTTACATTATATCACCAGTTTGTTTTCTATCAACACATTTACAACTATTTGAAAGGTCCCAAAACTCACTTTTACAGCTCAGGTGAAATATGTTTTCCTTCTGTGCCACGGCTCTGAACATAGTCAATCTACAAAAGCGGCACAAGAAACAACGGTGACGAAACATATTGTGTATTTTTTATGAAACACACAAGCCGACTGCAATTCCAATATAGTGGATTTAGAGGTGGAACAAAGTGTCAGCAGAAATATGGTAACTAGTGGTAATAGGCTTACATATGACGTAAAAGCAGCATGACACTCTATGCATTTATATTATCCAAAGTAACCCCCTAAAGCCTGCCCCGCCTGAGCTAAAATGTACTGCATTATGTTAGGCTGTAAATAATACATTGCGTCTTTCAATGATGGTTTTACGCTTAATGCTCTTTTAAGTTTGCAAATGTTTAATGCTGCTGCTTACATTATACATTATAACCCTACAAATGAAAGGATCTGAGAATCTGAAGGAGTGAAATAGAAACTATGTGGCATATTTTAGGTTTTGCCATTGGGCTGGTTTTGATTGGTTTTTAGGCTGTTTGTCTGTCTGTCTGTCTGTCTGTCACACAGACCTGCGACCCTGGGGTTGGTATTGTTTGTGTGTGTTGTGATGCAGTGTATGTAATGATCCCACATTCGCCCCTCTCATCTGGGCTCTCTGAGCCCGCCTGTCTGTTTCAGAGCGTAAATTATTCCTCTGCTCTTCCGCCTTCTGGCTGCTGCCTCTGCGTTACTGAGCCGAACTAAATGCATTTCAATGAGAGAACGGCTCCAACTTTTCCACTCCTCAGGGGGAATGGCAAAGCGAAAGGTGCAGGCATATAAAGTTTTAAAGGAATAGTTCACCCCAAATGAAAATTCTGTCATTATTTACTCGCCCTCGTGTCACTTCAAACCCATATGGCTTTTTTTCTTTGTTTTGGGAAACAAAAGGAGAAACTTTAATAATGTACTTGGTCTCTCTTTTGCATAAAATTCAAATGAATGGTGCTTTAAAGCATAAAAAGTATTCGAAAGCACTATAAAAATCACAAAAGAAGTGGTCTATGACTTTTGTGCTATTTAAAATAGATTTGTGTGAGAAACAGACATCATAAAAATATGAACTAGCAAGTTTCAAATCCATCACTAGGTCCTGCAGACAGAAACAAATATTTATTTTTCAAAGGAAAATAAGTCCTTTTCGTATATATATTTAGGTGGTAAATAAACTTTATGAACTTTATTAACTTGAAACAAAAATTGTTACTAGTCGTTTTTTGTCACATTATTAGCATTCATGAAATGTAAAAATGTATTATAATTTTTTACATTTATTTGGATTACCGAAAAAGTAGCAAAAAGTGGAACAAATAAACTAAAAGTGCCATTTTTACTGTAAAAATTTCAGATGAAGTAATCATTAAATATTTGAATGTTGTTAACTAAATGGTCATCAGTAGAGATACTGTAGAAACAACATGAGCACTAACAGTTATATTAAAAATAAATACAGTTTTATAAAGATAATATTAAAGAAGTCATGTGTTAAAGGAGCTCTATGCGATGTTGTTGTGATGTTTGTTTGTGTTGTGATGAACATCCTGTGCCCATAGTGTTTGTTTCGGTATTGCAGCCTTTGTGTTGTCTTTCGAGACCGGGTTTTTTCCCAGTGTATGAATACAAGGCAGACAGCAAGACGATCAAGGGGTGATGCATACGTTTTGAGATAAAAATGAAATCGAGCTAAAATCCTGCAACATCGCATAGAGCACCTTTAAAAGTAACAAATGTTTGTTAGATTAGCCATTGTTGTAGTAGCACTTTTTGGTTAAGTGTGTTGTGATGCACAATTTTTAAATTGATAGTTCTATAAAAGGTAGCAATGTATTATGATTAACTACTTTCATTGAGATTGTCGAAAAAGTAGTAAAAAGAGGAAAATAATAAAAAACTGAAATAATAATAAACTGAAATATTGTCAATTTGTTAACTACCCTTAAATGATGATCAGCAAAGATAGGCTGCAGAAACAACATAAATAGAAACAATTTAATTAATATATATATATATATATATATATATATATATAATTTTATAAACACAAATTTAGGTG
>JAUMHP010000055.1:3356407-3373144 GCA_032361065.1 Enteromius trimaculatus | reverse complement strand
AAACACAAATTTAGGTGTTTTATTACATAAAAATAATTAATGTGTTAATAATAAAATGTATGTTACATTAGTCATTTCTGTCGTGTCACTTTTTGTCACAAATTTACATTGTTAGTTTTAATGAAAACTAAAATGAATTAAAAATGTAATCAAACTGAACAATTTATGAAAGTACACAGGACATAAAAAAAATCAATACTTCATATTAATAGAAAAAAATATTAATTGTGCCCTATTTGTTAAGAGCGTAACAATGTGACATAATTAGCTAATTTTATTTAAAGGATTGAAAAAAGTATTTATTATAGTATAACGCTCAAAGCCATTTTAATGTAAACATTTTAAATGGAACAATCCCCAACTTTTTAAATTGACTAAATTCTTCTCTGTAAGTTGTTTCACTTCCCGTGTTATATACAGAGTGGTTTCTTTGTGCACAAATGCTTTTTCAGGCTCATGGCATTAGTAAGACTGTTAATGCCTCTTTCTGCTTTCAGAGTTGGTGCCAAATCAGGATGGAGGTTTCAAGCGTGCGAGTCTGAGCCAAGAGTGCATGGCAAAATTTTCAATGAACGTATATGCCGTCACAAAATCAACTCTCTCTAATGCACTGAGTCTTAACAAGAGAACTTGGAAACTCTCCTGTTTGAGCAGCCGTGTTTTTAAATCTCTAGAGCAATTAGCTTGAATGTTTGTTGAAAATAATAGGAAGAAGATCACCACATATTGTTTCTCTTTAATTGCGAACCAACATGTTTGGTTTCAAGGTTGATTTTTCAATGCACACAGGAGAAAAATTAGGAAAACAAGCCCCAAGCTGTAGAATATAAAACAGGAGGGTGTATGTGAAACACAGAAAGCCTTTGTGCAATTTATGTAAAGAAAAAGAAGTGTCTGCCTTTCTTTTTGTGCTCAAGTGCGTCTCCAGTGTGCCGCTTGGTATTAGATTAAAACCTCCATTTGATTCTCTAAGGCTAATAAAAGTAGATTCTTAAAAAGCTCTCTATTTTCTCTCGTTTACAACCTAAGTTAAGAGTTCATTAGTGTCACCTCGGTGGTTCATTCATTAATTTAGGACCTTGTCCTTTTCATGCCAGACCGGTTGGCAAAGGAACAAATAGCTTGTTACGCTATTACTTTATTAGGACCAAGTGTTCTGTTCGTTTTTTTGCTCTTCTTTGATCTCTTTCTACTTTATCAAAATCTCTTTCACTACATGTCCTGGGAATTCAGTGGACCATTCATATCTCACAATAAGATACATCTCGCAATCAGTATCAAACAATCTGATATAGCCGCCGAAAATCGATGGAACACAATCAGTGTGGCCCAAACCAAGAGCAGATGATTGCGCTCTACCAGTGCTTCCATTGATTATAATGACACCAAATAAAGACTATCAAAATGTGGGTTTTTGACGTTTACAAGACTTTTTTTTCTCCACCAAGAAAAAAAACTTTGACAGGAGTGACATCACAACAGTCTGAACGTCAATTAATTGAAATAACTAACAATAACCCTCACTTCGAGACAACAATATACAATGTAAATAAGTATATCATAACAGAATATGCTCAGTTAAATTGCTTCAGTTTCAAAGAATATTCTTGAATTTAATGGTCTACCAATACTTGTCATATAAGCTCATTGCACATGATGGTACATGTATAATTACCTACTTTCTAAGTTTTTTTTTTATGAGAGAGAGCTATTTGCCTATGAAACCTATTGATGTTAAAACAATTGTCACTCTGTCCATGACAAATTGTCATTGGCTATAAAATTTCTATGGAAGTTTGTTAATTGGCAATATTTTTTATCTTGCAATTCTAAGGAAATAAGGCAGAATTCCCAGCTAACAATTTTCCCGTAATGTTATAAAAACGTTTTGTTTGAACGTTTTTAGAATGACTAAGACGTTGTATTAACGTTCTTGTTTGGTTATAAGACTGTTATTAAAAGTTTTAGTCTCCTGTTATATTAATGTTCTAAAAATGTTTACCTAACGTTCCCAGTAAGTTGTAAAAAATTTATGTTCAAACGTTCTTAGAATGTTCAAAACATCCCGTTTTTTTATATGTCGTATTAACGTTCTTGTTTGGTTATAAAACATTAGAAACGTTTTTAGAACGTTCCACCAACAACGCAATGATAACGTTTTTATCCTAACCTTTTTAGAACGTTCCATTCCGTTCCAAATGTTCCACCAACAATGCAATTATAATGTTTTTATGCTAGTTTATAAGTTTATAAGTTTTTAGAAAATTTATCAATTGCAGATAACGTTAAGGAAACATTCTAATAACGTTATGCAAGAATGTTTTTATGCAAGAAACTTTGAGATAACCTTTAGAGAGCATTAGCCAAAGTTACGAGAGTTAGCTGGGTCACAAGATGAAGACACAAAAAAAAAATCAGAATTCTGACTTAATTCTGAATTTATCTTTAGTTCAGTCGCACGTTTTTTTTTTTCGTGGCATCGACAACATTCTTACTCGACTTTCGTGAGTCCAGCACGAATGGATGAATCCATGGAGTCGTGCTGGAGTCACGGAAAAATAACGAAATAATCGTGTCCCTGACACGAATAAATAGATTAAAGGATAATTTCGTGATATTGTCATGACTTACCGTGCGACTGGGTTGCAAATGTGAGATATATATGTATGGAGAATTGTAAGATCAATAGTCACAAATACTTTCATGCCTTGGCAGAATCAAGCTTCTCTAAATGGCAAGTAACACACTTAATAAAACATACAATTTTAAGTTCTTTACAGTGAATTGATAATTCTGTCCTTTGCTAATGGTGGCGCAGAATAAAAATCACAATCTGTGCACAAACTGCATCTAAAACTGCTATCAACTATTGAGATTTACAAACCCTAACCAAAGGGATTTGTGATCCGGACCATGTTATGTTTTACACAGGCTTCTTTGCTGCACATAAACCCCGGTGTATGACACAATTTATAATGGCCAAAAAATAAATGATACATTATAATCCCATTGAAGCACACACATGAGAAACATTCTCCCACACGCAATCATAATCTGGTGCACTCAGTGAGAGCGAGTGTGCATGACCAATTTGGTGTGGTTTAGATCATCAAATGACCCATCACAGGTACTGATGTGAGAATTGAACGGTTTCTGGCTTTGTCACTTCCCCTGGTACAGGAAGAAGCTCCCTGTGGCCTTAATTATAGAGAAAGCTCACAACTCTAGTCTTTCACTGCCACACTGGCCCTTCTCTGTCTCTCTCTTCTACCCTCTCATCAGTTCAAACACCATCTCACCTTCTGCTCCAATTACCCTGGCCACTTTCTGTAGTGACACTGAGCTCAGGAATGGTGCTGTGGTCACTGTGCGGCTCTGTAGCTGAATCTTGACATGTATCTGTTTCTGTATCCAATTCTTATGATAATTGACACAAGGTTTATCCAAAAGCAGTTCAATCTTTTTTTGTATTAATTAATATTCATTTTGCGATACTTATTTGTTAATTTAATCTTAAGTGTTACTTGTTAATATTAGTTAAAAGAAACTACCAATGAGAACATTTTTACAGAATTTATTGATGTTTGTAAAAGTAAACTAATGTTGTGTCTTAATTTTTTTGAAAGTGTAATTTCAGTCACAGTAACTGATTAGAAAAGATTAGTTTATCCCATAGTGTGAACGGCCATAGCAATAGTATAAAAGTAGTAGTAAAAGTGCACTAAAGTGAAACGCAAAAACAGGTTACCTGGAAACTCCCCCTCTGTCCCGACTACTCATAGTCCCGCCTCCAAACTCACGCTATTGGTTGAGTCACTGTTGCTGTTCGAGATGAAACAATCAGTGTTTAAATAGCACCACAAAACTTTATTTATGTTTTTAATTAATAACATTAATTTACAGTAAAAATGTAGTAAAAGCCTCAGGAAATGTTCTAATAATGCAAAAATGCCCAGAGACAACATGAGTCATCTATCTCTCACAAAGCTTCTTATGCCACTGTGTCAGAGTAGCTGAAATATATATTTCAATTGTATATATGATTTCAAATATCAGTTTGACAATGGCTCTGGGCTCTAACAATGACATGATAATCTGTTTGACAGTCAATCTTTAAAGAAAACAACGATATGTAGTATTAACTGCAGGGGGAATTGATGACTTATCCATGCTGCACATACAGAAGAGTAGAATATAGCTCTCTACATGATATCAAATTTTCATTAACAATGCAGTTTTTATACTGCATGAATGGTTGATTTACATTCTTCTCCTCCATTTCATATTAGTTCAAAATAAACTCTGCACTTGACTGCGGTATGTCTGTGTTTTTCTTGTTATGTAACCATTTTTTTTTTCTTTAAGTAATCTTGCAAGTGAGCTAATGTACCTTCAGATGGTCATTATCACAAAATAAATCCTTTTAAAGTGGCACAGGACCTGATCATCCTGTCTGGGTTTATTTTGTGATAATGGCCGGGTGAAAATTATACCTAATTTTTCTCTAGTGTCTAAATGTGGCACAGTTTCTTGATTCATATAATTTTGAGAAGGCCAGGTTGCTACAGGTTGTTATTCTCATGCAGACTGAATTTCAATGAGGAGATTTTTAGAGAAGCTGCGGGAGATTGTTAAAGAAGTAACAAAGAACAACAGTTTTTTCTTGTTGTAAACACTGGGAAGAAAAGAGAAGACGAAAATGGAAACAATATCAATAAAATGCTGGATTAAAATTACCAATAGCGCTTTTATTAAAGACTGAAAGATTTGGTTGTTCTGCTAATGTTTTTGATCCTCACAGTAGGGGAGATAAAACAAATGAATCACATTAGCAGATGTAGCAACCCAAGCAGAACCTTGATATTTCATAGCAAATTACTCAGACTGACTCTCACTAATAGATGGAAATAATTTTTGACATTTGTGACACCACGAGTTCTTTCAAAAGCTCAGTGGCCTTCCATGGAAAATGATAAAGCAAGAAAATAATGAAAAATTTGTGCGAGACCAAATCAGATAAATGTTGTTTCTTAAGCTTCACTCTGAAAATGTTGAATAGAAAAATCACAAAGAAAAAAGACAATAGCTGAAGGATGGATATACTGTATACAGACAGACAAGCAGATAGATAGAAGCAGATAGAAGGATGGATGGATGGATACATAGATAGATAGACACATCCTGATTTTGCTGAGTTTGACGTATTCCAACAACATTTTCCAAAATTTTAGTCTTGACCATATCTCTACCTAAACTAACCTTACTCATGAGTAATGCCTAAAATCATATTTAATAATAGATGATTGACAGTGATGTAGAAGCACCAAATACTTATTGTAAGCCTAAACTTCACAAAAGCTGTTTCTTCAAACTTGATTGGCATCACAATGTTGTTTGACACGTCAAACTCAGCAAAACCAGGTTCTGCTGACAGATATATAGACAGACAGACAGACAGACGGATAGACAGAGAGACAGAAAGACAAACAGATGGATGGACGAAAGGACGAACGGACAGACAGAAAGACGGTTGGATGGATGGACAGACAGACAGGGAGACAGACAAACGGATGTACAGATAGGTAGACAGACAGAAAGACAGAGAAACAAATGGATGGACAAATGGATGGACAGACAGACAGGGAGACAGACAAACAGATGTACAGATAGGCAGACAGAAAGAAAGACAGAGAAACAAATGGACGGATGAATGGACGGACGGACAGACAGGCAGTCAGATGGTTGGATGGATGGACAGACAGACAGACAGGGAGACAGACAAACAAGTTGACAGATAGGCAGACAGAAAGAAAGACAAAAACAAATGGACGGATGAATAGACGGACGGACAGACAGGCAGACAGATAGTTGGATGGACGGACAGACAGACAGACAGACGGTTGGATGGACAGACAGACAGGGAGACAGACAAACGGATGGACAAATAGGCAGACAGAAAGAAAGACAGAAAAACACATGGATGGACGGACGGACAGACAGACAGACAGTTGGACAGACAGAAAGAAAGACAAAAACAAATGGATAGACGAATGGACGGACGGACGGACAGACAGGCAGACAGACGGTTGGATGGATGGACAGACAGACAGATGGTTGGATGGATGGACAGACAGACAGGGAGACAGACAAACGGATGGACAGATAGGCAGACAGAAAGAAAGACAGAAAAATACATGGACAGACAGACAGACGGTTAGACAGACAGGGAGGGAGACAGACAAACGGATGGACAGATAGGCAGACAGAAAGAAAGACAGAGAAACACACGGACGGACAGACAGACTAGAATATTTTTTAAGTCTTTTGCACTGATCATAAAAAAGAAGCTGGTTACGCCGGCATGACCATCAACTTAAAATTGTAATTTGCATTCAAACATACAAAAATATATATGTGTTTACTTCACATACAAATACCTACAAATATAGGCCTGCATGACAGGCCCATTAACTCATCACCAGCTCTGTATGTTGTAGGGACTATGGGGATCTACTTGCATTGCCTTGAGCTTGTTCTTCAGTTGGTGAGGTCGAAAGGTGTGGAAGGCTCTACAGAAGTCAAAGATCAGTCCTGACAGTAGTGCCAGACATAGCCAGGTGGAAGCAGCACCTGTTGAGAAAGTAGATGAGGGCATCATCCACACCTGTGTGCCTGCAGTGGGCCCAGGTCAGAGCTGTTTAAGCACCTACCCCTCAAAGGTCCTGTTGATGCGTGAAGTGAGACAAACTGTTCTGAGATCCTTGCAGATGCCGGGGAGCCCTGGAAACATTCATAGTGCTCTCCAGAGTTGGGGCACCTTCATCAAACTTAACAAGAACAGCTGCACAAGAGAGTCACATCTGTTGAAGATATGATTCAACTCATTTTCTTCTCCACACAAGTCTGGATTGATGTCATGGTAGCAGACGTGGGTACAATTCTCATCAGATGAGAATGAAAGACAGGTGCTAATTGCTTGGTCACATCTGATTGTGTCTCAGTTAAGCAAGCGCTTAGAGGTATTCTGGGATCCTCTGAAAAGCTTCGCAGTAATTTCACTTTGTGTCAGCTTTCAAATTAAGGCTGTGGAATTGCTTTTTTCTACTCTTTTCTTACATTATTTATTTATTTATTTTACTGTCAAAAGAATTTTTTGGTTAATTCAGCTGTACAAAATTTAAAACATTTGCTCAGTCCATCCAATATGTAGACAGATTGTAAAAATAATTTGCATTATATCACTTGCACACCAATCCTCTGCAGTGAATGGGATTACTCATGGGTTATTGTGATACAGCTGTTTGGTCTCTCATTCTGACGGCACCCATTCACTGCAGATGATCCATTGGGTAGCGAGTGATGCTTAATCTCTTCAAATCTGTCCTGATGAAGAACTCATCTTAAATGGTTTGTGGGTGAATAAATGTTCAACAAATTTCTATTTTGGGGTCACTTATCCCTTTAACTACATTTTAACAAACATAATGCAGTTATATTTTACATTTTTACACAAATAACAGAACTAAATTTCCCACAGTTACTATTGTAATAGCGCATGCATGCAATTGCTCTATCTGCAAAATTGCTGTCTTTAGTGTACTAGCTTTATAAAGCAACATGGACTGATACACTTTTGTATTCTAAGCATTTTTTGTCAATCTAAGTACAAGCTCTACTTTCCACTTTAATGATAATAACCACAAAAACTCATAAAAAGTTTTCTAAATCCCAGTATAGCAGAACATTAATCTACAACAAGTCCCCTGCTCAAAACACATAAAATAACATTTATGTATATACTCTTCCCATCCGGTCCCATCCAAGGCATGCTGGGAACAAGAGACCCACCACTCGCTTTCAGAAAATGCCACATTAACGCCCACAGAAATTATTCATATATAGTCCCAGTGCAGATGGATTAAGTAAAGTTCTGTTGGACCAATTTTAATGGCTGGCACAGAAATTGCAGTGAAACTAAATTGAAGAATCTTTATCATTAGCACATTTTAATTAAGTAAATTGAAAAAGGAGGGGAAAAACGCTTCTGAGTGTTTTTTGAAATCCAAATTAATCTCCAAAGGAACTAAAATTCACTAATTGAATTCACCTCCTCCACACTTCAGTGTTTGATAAAACAAAATTGCCACATTAAAAATGTGTGTGTAGTCATGGGTGCCACAGATGTATTGTTAGTGATGGATTATTATTTAATTTTGAGTAATATATTATCAGTGGATAAATGCGTAGATCCTTTTGGAGTATCATCTTGTTGGTAATTCAGGTTTATGACTCACTGTAACATTAACCACAACTGAGCTGAACATGAGTGGATGTGTATCAGGAGTTTGTTTGTATTTGGTTTTGTCATTTCACTAGACCGGGTAGTGAGCTGTGGGGAAGCAAAAGGGAGGAGGAGAGCACGTCTAATAGCTGTGTGTGGGAGAGAATACTGCAACTGCAATGACAACTCAACAAAACATGAAACATAACAAACGGTAGTGCTAGATTGCCTGTCGTTAACACACTTTAACAAAATGACAACTCCTGCTCAAGAGTTAGAAACACTTCCTCTATTAGATACATACTTCTTGTGAGTTATTTCAGACGTAGACATGTCCCTAAGGGATCAAGGTATAGTTGTTTAGCATGGTCCTTCCGGATGTCATGATAGCACCATCTGCACAGTTCATAAAAATAATGTTTTGCTAATTAAATGTTCTCTGAAAGTTGAAAATGTACACTTTTTAAAATGTTGGAAAAATGTATTTTCCCCCCTGTGAATCATACAGAAAACATAGGGAATGTTCTGTTCATCAACGTTTGCGAGATCATTTAAAATGTTATTTGAACATTACTTTAAATGGTCAATGAATGTTCAGAAACTAGTAAGGTTTAAATACAATTTTAAGAATTTCCAACTAAAATGTTTCAGAAATACACTGGCAAGTAAAAGTTTTGTGCTAGTTTTTGAGAATGTTAATAGAGATCACATAACTTTGAATTAACATTCTATTACTTTACTGAAAGAACAAATAAATTGAAAATATTTTTTTTATATTGAGATTTTTTTTTTTTTTACCAGTGCATAATTTGTTTTTGGAGGGCTCTTTAAATCACATAATGGATTTTTTTAATCTGCTTTTTTTAATTTCGCATCTCAGGAAGGGTTTGTTAATGAAGTGATGCCATTATTTAACTAGTCATATGACATTTACAGCTCAAGTGACTGGTTTCAAAAAGTGGTCAAATATGCACAGATATAATTTGAGCAACTGCCACTGAGATGAAAGCAAATGGCAAAACTTTGGTTTCTTCATATAGTACAGACCTTTTTGGTCTTTATAAATAATTACGATGATTAACATCAATACTCAATTCAATCAATACTCAAAACTTAATTCCATAAAATGGCTACAACACACTGTATTTCTATTTGTCACGCTGGCCTCTTTAAGTCCAATAACAAGCTGCTTTCCAGTTCATGAAGTCTTTTGCTTCTATGGGGGTGACAAGCACATACAGTGAATTGCTTGCAGATTACAGTATATTTCTGTTTATTAACTTTCTGAAGAGGTGTAATGAGGGCAGTAAGGGTAGATTCGGTTAGTGCACACGCGCTCTACTGCTTGGCTCATTTTAGGGAGTGAGATAGAGAGAGACGGGAGAAAAGGAGGGAAAGAGAGAGGGACGGAGCGCGAGAAAGAGAGAGTGAGTGAGCCATCTGGACATCGCCTGCCTCTGGGGACAGGGGGCACCATATTGGGTCTGGCTCTCTCTTCAAGGCACATTTCACAACATTTGCCAAGAGACCCGGATAACAGCAGCACTGCGACCGAGACCGCTGCTTATAATTCATCCAAGCTGTTGGTTTGCATCTCACAACATCTCTCAATGTTAAAGCTGTCAGTTTCAGCACTCCTTCAGCCCTCTGGGTATTGATTAGGTTCTGGCACACATAATGGTTTCAGGGATTAAGGAGAAGATGCCCAGATATGATCTATTGCTCACACCTCATGCATGCATGCATGATCACATGTACTAAGAAGTGCCGTCACTGCATGTTGTTTATGTAAGCATGGAGACTTTTCCCTCGCAAGGATTATATCAGTGTAGATAATATACAAGAGCTCAGCTGTTTAGACAATATCTTTAAACTGTTTGCTCTCAGGGGACATTATTTAACATGAAAATGGCATTTCTGCATATCCAAGGGATTTAAAATATAGAGCATTGTAATGTATAATTTATGTCTTAATGTGAAAATTAGGCTCTTGGTAATAAGAAGCCGACTTTTAGGCTGAACTGTGTGTTTTATATAGTGCTCAGTGTGCATGAAATAAACATGAATAAACATCAGAAGGTGTCTTGTTTAAGATACACACCATTTTTCAAGTTCAGGTCCACCAACGTTAATCTATTTTCCTGTCTGGCTTGTTTGTCTGCATTATGATTGGTCAGATCGAGTGTCAGTCATACTCCCTGCCCCTGTTCACCCTGCATCATAGCCTATGAGCACCACTAACCACTCTTATTTTTTAGATCTGAGTGCTTATTTCTGCTAGGAAATTGTTGAAAAAGTCAGAAAGCATTTTGATTAAGCATCATCAGCGATCAGCTGTTTGTTTGTCTTTGTCGTACGAGGTCGGTTTTGCTGCATACACAATGATCTGTATCCAAATGCTCTGTGACATTTCATTGCTCTCGCAGTGTGCATGAGTCGTGAACAAAAGCACAGCACACAGCAGATGAAGGGTAAAGGAAAGCACAAACACAGGCGATTTCCTCAGGAAAGACTCCACCAGCGGCAGCGAGCATCTCAAATATTCTCTTTTCTCTCCAGTGATAAAGGCATGTCTATTTGAAGCTAATTAAATGCAGGCTAGTGGCTCAATCTCCCGCTTCTGAGAGCTGCATGCAGAGGGTTTGTTTCAGAGCGGTGAGATGGAAATTGCGTCTTTATCTTGTCGTTGCAGTGAGCTGTAAAATGCTCTGTTCATCCAACCACACATTACACTTTGTGGATACAGGACTCAAGGAATCCCGAGCCCTTAAGGGGAGGTACCTGTTAACATGTGAAAACGAAGAGGATGTATGTTTGCGTGTAAGTGAGAGCGGAAAAGTAGGCGGCTCGCGGGGTTGAATACAAGTTACGTTTGTTTGTGAAAAGGCCTCTTGAACTCTCCTTTGATGAATCGAGATGTTCCTCGCGGCGACTGCGTACTTATAGTAATTGCTCTTCTTTCAAATAAAAAAGCCCAGCATACGCGAGATACAGTACTTTGATCTGAGCTATTAAACAAATGAAATAAATGAGCTGGAAAAAAGATAATTCATAGATAAACAACAGTGATGTGTGATGATGAGGATGGAGCAGACAGTGCACAGCTGCTCAGTGGTGGATCTCTGAAGTGCTGTTGCCATGGAGGAGCTGCTTCTAATGCAGCGCTAGATTCATGAGTCATGCTCGGCTCCGGTATATGTTTAAAGAGTGGAAAGGGGTCAAATCTTGAGAAAGTAATTTTTTTTTTGCAGGTTTGATACTATGAAAACGTATTGGTACTTTCAGAACTCAAAACCTGCTTTTGCAAAGAACACTTTGTTCTGCAGCATAACGTTTCAGTGTGATATTTACAACAACACATTTACACGCCAACAACGACTATTCAGTGATCAAGTGAAGCAAGAAAAATAGACGTCATTATACCTAAACACAAAAAGAAATATTGGGTAAAACCATGTAGAAACAAGCTATTTTTAAACAATTTAAAATTTGTATAATTGTTAAATTATGAAATTATGTTAAATTGTTACAATTGAAAACTATATTACAAGAGACTACTCTTCCAAATAAATGTTTCTTTTGAACTCTTTATTCATCAGCAAATCCTAAAATATGTTTTGTTAGCAGCAATACAGCATATGAGAATTATGTGTTTATGACACAATGAAGACTGGAGTAGCCTAATGATGCTGAAAATTCAGCTTTGCTGAAACAGGTATAAATGACATTTTAAAGTGCATTCATATAGAAAAGTAATTTTAAATATATAAAATAAATACTTTTAAGACACCCAAACACTGCCAAAAAATAAAAAGATAATAAAAAATTATATATATATATATATAAACAAGACTTAAATCATTCTCTATACAAGTGCACGAAAACAATTTTATTTACTTTTTTATTTTTTTATTTACAATGTAAGTAAACCATATTAAAGAAGTACCTTGTAAATAATGCAAGTTAGTGAATGCCAGTATGAATACCAACTTGTCTAAATAGCATTCAGATTAATGGCACAGGAATCTGAAGGGAACTTTATCGCCCCCTTGAGTACTGAAGTTTGCTGCGTCTGCTTTCACATACTCGCGTAACGCATGTCTCTCGGTTACGCCAGGTGCGCCATCAACTCCCAAATCACACAGAACCTTTCCATCTTTATGACTGTCCTCAAACATAAGGCCTTTTTGCTCCGCTCGCATAATTAAGATGAGATTTATCTCTGTAGCAACACCACTTTCTAAATGAGTTTCTGACATTTTCCTGACATTTTGCTTCCTCAAGTGGCCCAAACTCAAAATTCCCACCCTGCAAAACACAGCTGTGCCAATTCCCCTCGCTGCGGCGGTGCAACGGAGAGATGTCAACTTGATAGACATTCACAGACTCAATTATACCATATTGATCTCCAAGGCTAAGAGGTTTAAACAACATAGACTAGCCTCAAACGGCTAATAGCCTATGTCACTGTCAGCAAACATGACAATCTATCCACACACACACACACACACACACTTGGTTTTACAGTAACAGCTTGCTGCAAAAGCAAACTTGGCTGCAGTTACAGACAATTGGCGGTGGAAAGTTATGCAAATCCATCTCATTTTGGCCAATTGCAGGTTCCTATGGCTATTATAACTGCTAATGCGTGCACACCTGTGCCTATCTTGAGTAAATAAGTGCAGAGCTGGGAGTGGCATTATGGTTGACGGAGGAATTTGCTGTGCACCACTGAACCACAGCTGCTGCCCTCCTCCACATGTGTTTACACTGCCTCAGTTTGATTAACAACTAGTGATCCAGAACGCCTTATGTCTGACTCTGAGAAGTTACTTTCCCTCTTAGTTTACTCAGCGGTGAAGACTAAACAAACCAAGGAGGTTACATTTGGGCAAGAAAACAGCACTTGCAGTTGTAGTCTGCACTCTGGAGGCGTTGAGCGTCAAGTGTTATACACTGCATGACTGTGTAATAGACTACATAAACGATATGAAAATCTGTTCAAATCTTTTCAAATCTGTACATATTTTGAAATGCTAGGCATATACACTACCAACTTTGTCACAGAGGAAAAACTGGCCATCATAGACTTAACAACGTTTCAATCACAACATGACAGCTGGTTTAAGCCTGCCCTTAATTGGTCATGAGCTGATTATCAGCTGGTTATGAGCTAGTCCTGGGCAGGAGCTTAGGACCAGCTAAAGCCAGCTCATTACTAACTTATAACCACCTCAGGAACAGCATAAACCAACTTAAACCAGCTGCCACACTTTAAAACATACATAATGCTGGTTTTCTCAGCAGGGTTGCATTGTTCAGAATTACATTTGAAAAACATAAAAAACGTAAAAAGGGTAAAAGGTTTATTCAGTATGGATCAAGTTCACTTCAGGGATCGGCAGCTCTACTATCGTTATTCAGATTGAGTTAGTTTCTTCTTATATAACACTGGAAGAACGTTTCTTCATAACTGGTGTCGAGAAACGTTAATTTTACAAATAATGCATTACAATATTGCGTTACTAAATAAAAATTATAAAACATTATTAACTCTAAATAAAAAACGAATTTGGCTATTCAGTTACTTTTTATGAAAAGTAATGCATTACATTAATTTAGCATTTTCTCATCTGGGCTTGGCTTGCTTGTTTTTAATATTAAAAGAAATTATGAATTGCAAGTCCCCGTACAGTAGAGGGCACAGCTCAAACTAACATTTTAGCTGTGCTGCCATTCTGGATTGCAATTTCTTTTTTCTTTTTTTTTTGCTTATTAGCATGGTTGGATTGGACCATGAAAGGTCAGCAGCAAAGAAATTTCAAAGTTTTTATTGATTATATGTTTTTGTGCAAATGAGATGAGTATGTCACACAACGCCTCTGCACAACTCCTGATTCTTCTCCGTATGAGAACATGAGAGCTGTCAGTCAATAAATCTGACATTACTTATTTCAATAAGTTAATTCTCGTTCTTGAGAGAACATAATATGTTAGCAAGTGTTCTGCTCGGATGTTGTGGCTGTATGTTGTATAACACAAATTTTGTGCATTTTCTTGGTGGAGGGTATTTTTATTACCTCTGCTTTGTTTCCATGGCAAAATCATGTCCACTCAGGGCCTGGGGCTGAAATATAGTTCAGAATACATACAGAATCTAATCAGGTGGCTGTGACCTTTTGAAATAAGAACGCACAAGTACATAAACTATGACTTATTTGGTCCGTAATTTAGCTGATGTCCATGTCTTTGGCTCTCTTTGCTGTAGTGTTAGATTCACATTTGATGATGTATGTAAACTGTATGTGTGTGTGCCCTGCAGCCAGCTGCCCGATCCGCTGTGTACAAACGCACAGATATTTTACACAGCACACCGTAATGAATCGATGCTACCCCGTGATTTTTTTTTTTCTGCAAAGCCTGCTTTTTTGCTCTCTTGTTTATGCCTGCCTGATTTTAATCAAACGTCTTGTTTCATATTCACTCTCATTGAAGGTTGTTTTGCAAAGCGTTTTTACACTTTGATCCTACCCGAGCTGAAGCTCCCTCCAGAATAACAATGAGGACGTATGTATTTACGAATTAAAGATTTCTTGTCAGGGATATTTATATTTTAAGTGTATAAAAATCTCTTTACACGCAGTGTCTGCTTACTGTCTTTTATTCAATTTACCAAGTCAAAAACTCGCTTTTCTCTTATTGTGACAAATTAGTATCAAAACAGAAGTCTCGTTTTATCTGGGCCTCTGTGGCTGTGGCAGGATTGACATCAAAACGAAAAACAGGAGAAAAAGAGAAAAATAATCGAGCCGCGAAGTACAATCCAATTTGGCATACCAGCACAAAGATGGCCGAGTGCCCTGGAGAAGACAAATAATATTAAACACAGCGTCAGTATTTCCTGGAAAATGCATTTTGAGAGATGTCCTGAGGCAATGCAGCCCTGTCATTGCACTAAAGTGAAGTTAGGATGCCAAAAAGTATGCTGGCTGTTTTGCAAGGGTAAACTATGAGGCAGGAAAAGAGCACTTACTTCTCACTGACTCATTCTAATATCACTAAGGACTTCAGATGTTCCCGGTCTTATTGTGTATAATTAATCAATGCACATAGATAAATAAATGTGTTTACACAATAAAAATATCCTTATTTATATACACATTTTTACACAACTGGAAATCAAGGCTGAGTGAGGAATCTGGCTGATAAGCAAGTGATCAAATACTTATACACAGTAATTCCCAAATAAATTGTTTAAAAAAAAAAAAAAAATCACAGTGGAAATGCACCTATGCTGAAAATTTTAGACCCCTCCATGATTTCTAAGTAAGAGAACTTGCATAATCACAGGATGATCAAATATTTATTGACCTCACTGTATATAGTGATATACTTATCAATATTAAATAAACTTTAAAGTGAACACCAATCCCCATAATGGTGACATAAACATAGCTTTTGCTGTTAAATATAATAGAAAACACTACATAGAGGAGAACATCTATTTATTTTGAATAACAAATATCTGTCATTATATGTCCGTATGTTTTAACAAATAAAAAAATCATAATTTTTTTGTGTAATATCATCTTTTTTTCCACATTCAACAATTCAATCAATCTTTAAAATACGGTTTGTCTAACAAAACGGATGTTCAATGCTGTTTGATCTACAGCAATAATAAATAACAGGTCGTGACAATAACAGAAAATAATGGCAGATCTGAAAAATAAGTGTTCCCCAGGTGACAGTTGTGATGGTGTGGAAAGTAAACTTGACCTTCTTCCTCCAAATCTAGACGAGAAGTCCCCCACAAATCCACTGAAAAACGTAGGTCAATAAATAACCAACAAATAAGATGTCTCATTTCTTTTCATAGAATATCCCGTTTCACTGAATAAACACATCATATTATGGAAATAAAATGAGTTTTGAATGTCATACTTTAAAGGTTTGTGCTTGTTTACTGCTGTGCTTTCTGAAATATGACTTGATATGCATCACAGGCCAACCTCCTCATTCAGAAAAAGCACGTTTACACGAATCCAGAGAAAAAACTAAATTGATTTTCATATGCTACTAATTGCAGCTAAAAATGTATATTTAAAATTTTATGAAGGCGTCAGAAAATGACTACGCACATATGTAGGAAGTGTCCTGAGGGCCTGGCTGTAGGCGGATGTCGGGTCTCATTCTCTGCTCCAGTATATGAGTGCATCTATGAGAGTTTTCCGAGTGAATGCTCAGGGTGAGTTGGGTGAGGAACAGATTTCTAACACTCACGTGCTTATGGGCCAGTGGCTTCATGCAGGGGTCAGCTGTAATTTTTATAGGGTTCCTTCATCTTTATATGTCTCTTTTTTCATCCAAATAAACAACCAGGGGTGCGTTTCCCAAAGGCATAGTTAGACTACTATGGTCGCAAGTTCCGTCGTTACCAGCATAGTTCAACGATT
>JAUMHP010000055.1:3333189-3354111 GCA_032361065.1 Enteromius trimaculatus | reverse complement strand
TTTTATGGTCACATTCTGTCAAACACCGCTGCCAGTTTTTTTTTTTGTTTTTTTTTTTTTTGGAGTGTAGGTCTATCTTCTAAGGTTTATAAGTTACAGGTCACAATCAGTTCCCCTAAGGAGAAAAGCAATGGGATTTTTTGTACTTCATTTAAAAAGTAAAACCTCTTGTTGGTGCTGTCAGTCGTGACCAAAATCTGACCTCACTGGTGTCATATTGTACTATCTAAACATGAGTGTGAGGCTCATAAAGTACAGAAAACAAAATTACACTATGCAGATTGGTGCAGGGATGGCTTGCTTCTAACAGAAAAATCACTAAGGGAAGCAACCATGACCGCACAGACCTGCTTCTTACGACTGAGTTTCTCAAGTGCTTTATACGCGACTTGATATTGATTTGGTGACACCAACTCTAAGGAAAAACTGCTGAGGCAGCCATTGTAGGAGGCACTATTAACTGTTCATGCTAATTAATGGGCTAAAAAGGTGAATGCAGTCTCCTGTGGTAAAGTAGGAGGGAGGCAGAATGAGAGTGAGTGAGAGAGAGCGAGCGACAGGGACGTGGAGCCATTTCTTGTGTCTGCAAACAATTGGCTGAAACAGCTCCTCTGTTAGCGCGTTACCACAGGGGATTGTGTGCCTCCACAGTACTGTGAATGTCGTAGGGCATTAGTCTGCAAGAGGAAGATGAAGAGTATGTAAACTTGCCTGCTAGCAGAGAGGCCCAGATTACAAATGTGTACTTTGCTAATTGAGCGGATTAGCTATCATTAGCGCAAATGATGCTACTGCTCCAGGTGCTAGCGTCGCAGGAGGTGAAAAGTACTTAATGGAAACAATATTATTAACAGCAACACTATTTACTCTCTGAACGAGTAAATATGGCTCTGTTATCTTTTACAAACTGCCCCAATCCATTCTCGCAAAAAAAAACAACAACAACAACAAAAATCTGTAAACAATAGCGATGAAACAAGATAGCTGAAGGAAACGACAAGGCTTTTTTCAGACATTCTGTTGCTCGTATTTCTGTCTGTCTTTTAAATTAATAATAAATTAATGAATGCTTTCAGATTACTAAAGGTTTTCCCTCAAACTCCTAATTTGCTGTGTGTTGATAGCAAGTAAGGTAGTTGTTTGTGGAAGTTTTTGGATCAAGAATATGGCCACTAAGTGCTTTAAGTACTAATAAACAGCCAATGCGCTAGTTATAAGGAACTAGTTAATAGTGAATAGTGTTCTCCAATCTCCAGTGTTAACAAAATTTTGATCTGAAACCAAAAATATTTGTAAAGATTGTGTACTTTTTGTTGTAAATTACTGATCAAACAGTTACAGTAAAGGCATTTATAATGTTACAAAATATTTTGATTTCAAATAAATGCTGTTCTTTTGATCTTTCTATTCATCATCTCGCTTTCCACTGAAATATTAAGTGGTACAACTGTTTTTTTAAATTGATAATAAGAAATGCATCTTGACCAGCAATCCAGCATATTAAAATGATTTCTGAACAATGAAGACTGGAGTAATGATGCTGAAAATTCAGCTTTGCATCACAGGAACATATTACTTATAATATGTTAAATTATATTTAATATATTTAAATATATTAAAATACAAAAAGGTGAATTTTATTTGTACGTTTCAAAATATTACCGTTTGAAATGTTTTTGTAGTTGTTAAATAAATGCAGCATTAGTGAGCATAAGAAACATTTGACAGACATTTTAATACCACCGTATAAAAAACATATAAATTAATGACATAATGCTAATCGTATAATTACCATAACAGAAGTTTCATTCTAAACCAACATGAACCGGTTTGTACCTTTAGATAATTCACTGGGTATCATAACCTAATAATGAGCATCATTTTAAATTCATTTATTACCTTTATTAAGAGTTTTTTTTAATTCAAAACATACCGTTATGCATTCAAAATGCATGCACTGATGTTTATTTATGCACTTTGCCATGTGAAAGCACAATGCTAGGCATTGTAATCGAATTTCTCTTTCTACTGTGCATATGCTCCTCAGACACTTGATGTGTGAAACAGGCCTAAGGAAGGCATTTGGAAGAATGCCGTTCAACCTCATGCAGTTTGGGCAGGGATTAGTGATTTTGTAACTGTGGGAGACGTGCATTAACACACTCACGGTAGTCTCTATTTCCACGGTAACAGCAGGCACGGCTACGAATTAAAAGCGATATGCGCCCTTTTGCAGGAGGCTGCGAGGGCCGTTTCTCCGACTGGCCTCGGCTGGATTTTGAGTTTAAGGATTGATTAATCTCCTCCAGTGGCTGTGAGAGGAGCAATTAAGGCAATTATAAATCACTGGCAAACTGCAGGGACGAACCTGATGGGTAATATAGAGTATATTGATGGAGTAGCCTTTGAAAATGACTGCTAAACGCGAGTCAGCGAATAGTTAGGAGACATTTCTCAGGCTTTATCATGCATCTCAATGAAATTAATAAAAAAAAGCCAGATTCCCTGGTGCGATATGCGCCTTTCAAGCCGCCCGTGGGAGTCCAGGTCACAATGGAGTGAGAGTGTTTCTCTGGCTTTCATGTGCTTTTTCTTTTGTTCTTTGCTCGATGCAGGGCTCCCGTGACAAAGAGTATTAATACAATGAATAAAGAAATTTATAAATGAACCGATTCATATACACCCATGAACTGTAAAGAGTCTTTAAAGCAAAGAAAATCTAACATCCCATTACAGCTGCATTACATTCATCTCTTGGTATTCAAATTCTTTGAAATATCTCGCTCCCAATCACTACAAATGCATTATTGAAAGCACCTTCTTTGGAAGATGTTTCAAATCAATTTTTCATCCTGTTGGTTATCCTGTAGTAAAAGAGCGCAGTCTCTAGTCACGGTATGCTAATACGTCTTCAAAAAAAAAAAAAAAACGAAATAAAATAAAAATCCAAAACGGGCCTCAAAGAAGAAGGACAATATGAGACATCCTCTGATCACGGCCTGATAGACCCGCAGCAAACATCTCCCAAATATTCCTCAGGGAAATGTGAAGCGCTGCATGTGGGATGCAAAAACGATAGTTCAAAGAAACCCTGGCAATCCTTCAGATGGAAAATGGCCTAAATGTGGTCTAAGTGACGGGGCGGCTGACTGAGAGGGGCTTCTAACGCGAAAGAGAGGAGGCCAAAAACATAAAAGAATCATTTCAAGAGGGAGAGACGGCGGAGGAGAGTTTTATGAAATCAGGAAATCATGCGTGTTAAGAAAACTCAAAGAACAGAATGCGTGTTTAATTCACTCAAACCTTAACAAGGCAATCTGTATCTGTCGACCAGCTAAACGAACAGAAATGGCACTTTTCGATGTAATTGCCAGTGTTGTACTGCACTCATTCTCTCTGCTCGAAAATAAACGGAAACATTTTGATATTGATTAGAGGCAGCTTTGATAAGGCAATTACTCGTAACGATCTCTTTAGCTCCAAATACATCATTTAAATGCATGGTTGTGTTCGGGGATTTTCAATCAAACCTGTGTTTTGCCATCGCAGATGTACGCTTTTTGTCCTGATATTTCAAGTTTGCATGATTTATTTGACTGAATTAGTACCTTGACAAGAATTTCAATATCTTTATAAAGCAACAATGAATATATTTAGTGCTTGTATTTGACATTCAAAGCATTTTATCAATGATAATCTAAATTAGATAATCTTCTTACTTAAACACTGGCCGATTTTCCACGTGATTATAAATAAGTGAACAAAACATCTGTTACAAGTCTTGCTTCCAATTATCCTGTTTAAGGCATTTATTAAAGATAAAAGAAAATTGATCTATTTTCCTTACCCTCATGTCATTCCAAATCTGTATTATTTATTTATTTTGGCATATTTTAATAAATTTCCCAGTTTTTCCATGAATTGGAAATCAACGATAACTAAAAATGGTTACCAACATTTTTCATTCTGCTTTTCTGTTCCACAAAATAACATATTTAGAACAACATGAGGGAACTATTGCTTTATTAGTTATCTTATTTAGATGTTTCATGTTACAAATGTCTCTATATACTATAAACATTGACAGTGCGACTTGTGAATTTCTATTTTAGTAACTCAAAAGAGAGCTAACTCAAATAGCAGCTGAGCTTTTCATAATGCTTAATTTAAAAAACCAGCTTAAAATTACTCAATCACACAATATTTATTAAGGTAGAAAATGTGGCTTTCTACAGTATATGATGCTGAAGGCTAAAGCTAATATACAGTAAAACCCCCTTTGTTCTTGTAAAAATGTCTGAGACTGCATAAATAACACTGATTATCATCATCCTTTTAAGACTTAATTGTACAGCAATGTCATCTCAAGCAAGTTTGAGAAAAAAAGTTAAAAAAAAAGAAAAAAAAAGTAAAGTATAGTCTCTCATCAGACTGGTTTGTAAAACTCTTTTTCCGTGACTTTTTTTAGTTTTTTGACAAAAAAAAAAAATCATGAGCTTTCAGTTAATTATTCAGTGATTATGCACAACTGAACAGGTGCAAAACTAAAACAACAACAACAAAAAAACAAACCCAAAAAACAAAATTAGCCTTTGATCACAAGGGCCGAATGCAAAACAATCATGCTAACAATAAAAAAAAATGAAATGTGAATATAATTATATCATAAGAAGCAAAACCGTATCAGATCTAGGCTTTATAAAATCACAGCCTGCAAAGACAGATAACAAGTTAGATGTATTTCCTAGCATCACTCCTCTGAGAGTAAGGGTGTTTTCTTTTTTTGCTAACACCTTGCCACTTCAATTACAAAAAACACCCCACGCTGGCACTCCACTAATGTATTTCTCTCAATTATGAATAAAGGCACACACCGCTGTGTCACACAGGCCCCTTTGAGGACCCACGGAGCTGAATTTGGATGCCCTCCTCCCCACGGATGAGACGAAGCGGAATCAAATCAGGCGACCCGCTGCGCCACGCGCTCCGCTCCATAAATGTATTCAATAAAAAGAAGAGGGGAGAGGTTGAAAAGGGTACAGACTCTCAAAGGATTGCCAATTCTCCAGTGTGTCAGATATTTAGTGGCCTCTAACAGTGCAGGCGTGAGCAAACGGAGGCGGACGTGAGCGGAAAGCGAGCAGGCGGAGCGGAGGAGACGGTTCGTGGATGAGACGCCGTGTTTGCTCTGACCCTGTCGCAGACGATCTCACCGAGACGTCCCCTTCCCTAGATACAACGGCAGGCTGAAAACAATCGCCTCATTCCTCCGCACCGCTCCGTCGCTCATTCCCTCCCTCTATACGTCTCCTTCATCCTGTCTCTGGGTAATGATGACTGTGCAGTGACAATGCTATTACCCACAAGAAACCGAAGCGAGGCAGAGATTAAGACAGAGAGAGACGTGCCGTCAAAAAGGGGAGGAAAAAAACTAAAACAGGGAATTCACTTTCTTTTTGGTGTTTGACTAAAATATATATATATTCCTTTCAATATAATTGTATAGCTTATAATAATACAATTTGTTTCAAAGCAGCATTACAGAAACTAGAAAAATAGAGTAGATTAAAGAACAGGAAAATAATGCCTCAGTGAGCACGCCTAAGGCAACGGCAGCGAGAAAAAACTTTCTAGAATGAGGGTTCACGTTAGATACCGGCTGGGGATTTTGCAGAAAATACCATTTTAAGAAACCATGTGACTGTAGCAAGGATTTTACCCTTTAATTCTACGTTTGCACATCACCGCATTAAAAACTGAATTGGGAATGTCTTTAAATTCCAGTTATGAATTAGAATTTAATATGAATTGAGGTACCAAACACATTGTGGAAACGCAATTCGAATTCAGATTAAAATGAACCCAAACTCGCCGCACTGAAAACGCACTGTTTAATTTAAAAAGGTCTGGAGGTTTAAAGGCCTTGCAAACAGAATGATAAAACAATAGAGAGAAGTAGACATAACAATAGAATGATAAGTAGAAATGAATACAGATGAAATAGATGATAAATGAAATGCTACAGTACCTATATTTTTTATTGACTGTAGTTTAGATAGGTATTATTTAAGAAACAATTTCATAAATGAATTTAATTTACACTTATTAAATAAAATTTGATCCATTTAATAAATAAATTACCCATGTGAAATCTCATTAAATTGCATTCAATTTTCACAGCTATTTGGTTTATTGTAAATAAAATGATGTCTTTGTTCTTGTTGTAATAAAATGCATTATTCACAGTAGATTGGGAACATGCATGAAAAAAAATATGATTTTGTCATGAATTCAGTCTCAAGTCATTTCTCGGTTCCTCTACAAAAGACAGCAGAATATTTTAAATGTGCGAAATGTGTTTTCCCCTTCATTCAATGGAAGTCAACGGTGACTGGTTGGTTACCAGCATTCTTCAGAATACATTCTTTACAGGTTTGGAGGGACATGAGGGTGAGTAAATGACAACAGATGTTTTTTATCCTTAATAAAGTAAGCAGGTTTTAATTGGATGTCATCTTTAACCAAATCCACGCTCATGCAGAGAAGCTAAATAAAAGCCGACAGAGAAAACCACAGGTCGAGAAAACATCCGCCAATGCCTCTAATGACTCTTTCTTGGGAACTTCCTGGCTCCTGCAAGAGCATTATGTTTCCACAGACACTATAACTGACATGACAGCAGGACTCAGTGGTTTGTAACCAGACAGAGTTCACAAGCAGCCCATCCACTCTCAAGCCCTTCTCCCCAGCTTCGCTAAATATTCGAACCCTCGTTCTCTTTGTTTCCTATTCATATTCATCTCCGTGAATGTCTCCACAGCGCATGACATGCCAAAGCAGTGGGCTCTCGAGACTATGGCAAATTTGAACCTTTCAGCAGTTCACTAGTGAAGACAAATGGCCAGCGTGTTTAGGGGCCCTCGTGAGTGATCTGTATTAATGGCTGGCAGGGATTCAGCGTGCTGCATATGCTAACTCCATTAGCGGGTCAGAACCTGACTCTGTCTGAAACCTCTGCACGCTGGGAGGGCTGAATATAGGAAAGTTGCAGGTGCGAAGCATGTGAAGGCACATATAAAAGACATAAACACACTCCGTTAGCACACGTTTTTTGGACTCAAGCCTACAAAACACTGCACTCTGTGCTTCCTTCTCCGTCTGTTTCTGTGGTTTTGCCACTCCATGATGCATTTGCTGCTTAGTATTCATCTTCGCATGAATAAGGCAATTCTTTTACACAAACGCAATGCATTGTTTTATAAATTGCAACATGCACAGATTCAGTCCCACTGCAATCTGTGACATGCACGCATATGTTGACTGGATTTATGAGAGATTGCAATTTGAACGTTTAGAAAGTCTGCCAACAGAAGTCATAAAACGTTTGAAATGAGTTTGAATTCAAAATAAGCTGTGTATTCTGACAAAAAAAAACAAAAAAAAAACCAACTGTTGCCAACAATATATTTATAATACTTCGATATAATAGTTGTTTTACCAGTTTGGCTTTTTGGAAAGCCATGAAATAGACTTGTATTTTAGCTGCACAGCTACCATTGAGATGAATGGCAATGCTAATGGACAGCTTTCCTTTTCAATGTCCTCACTACTCATTTGCTTAATCAATAACTATGCCTGTTTTATCAAATAAAATAGTTTGCATGTGTGTTTTATGTTTTGTTTAATAAATGGTACATCAGACCTTTGTAACTAACAATTTAATCATACTTGTGGAGGAAAACCCCCTCAAATTTAGGTCCAGACAGAGCAAAAATATGAAATTTGGTACTATTGCTGATATGGCCAAAAATAAGATTAAACTCTGGCGAGGTGTAGTGTAAATCAATGAGATTTTATAATAGCAGACTACATTAAAAAGCATAAATATCTGATGGGACGTTTTTAGTTGGGAGTTCATCTGATGGGAGTTTTACAACCAAAACTGTGTATTGTGTTTTATTGTCCTATTAAACATACAATACAATAACAATTGAGGTGGGAGAAAGCCTGATGTATAATATTTCATATATTTTAACATTATTTCTAAAAGATGCATGGATAATCAAGTCAACCTAGGTTGCTTCAGTTCAGTAAAGGTTCATCTTTAAATATTACTATAAATATAATGGTTATTCTGGCATTTACTTTCTAAAAATAATAGATTTTATTTGTATTATTCATGTCTAAAATGATACAAAAATGGCTTTAAAGAGCACAAACAATCAGTTCACAGGAGACATGATTGTGTACACTAGGTTTTCAGAAAATACTTTATTCTTTTGATAATTTAGAGACTTTATAAATAAAAAAATATGAAACTGTAGGCATTATAGGGTTAAAACGTATGAATATATCAGCAATACACTGACTGCGCCGCTTTCTAGATCACCATCAGCCATTGAAAAACCCATATAGGTCAGCAACTGCAACTAAATTTCCTCTTTCACTGTTTTGTTAGGAAGCACAACCCTTTTATTCCACATCCTCTGATTTATGAAGCATCTCCTTCACTTGGTAATCATACAATCTACCTAATTTCCTGCTAGACCTCACAATAACGGCCATAACACTTTTCCAGAAGCATATCTATATCCTTCTCCATAAGAACAGCTGTCACAAATCTGGTGAAAACTGCCTCTGCTGACACTGTAACACAGTAGCCAGTCCACCATAAAAAGAGTCATTTTGAAAGGATGCACGCGTTCTCTCTCACACACGTGCATTCTAAACGCAATCACACGCAAATGGACACTTATCCATAATCATGCACAGAAGTAAACATCTGCACATACACACAGACACATTTCAGCTCAATACGCACTCATATAAGTAAACAACTCCCATGCAAACTCCTCTCCGCTGTCAGACTAGATTATATGGTGCTGGAAACAGGGGCATGAAATCTGCGGCAGCTGCCCCAGGCTGAGAGACACAAGGCTGCGGGCACAGACACACACACAGATTAGAGACACACATGCCTGCACAACCACATACAGACAGACACACACACGCGCAAGAAGGATGGTAAGAAACAGAGAGGGCGAATTCCATTGGAAAGTGAGCATCACTACAGCCGACTCAAGGGCAGAACTCTTCAAGTACTGTACTGTATGTCTTGCAAGTGGATATTGAAACAAAAAAAATGAATGGCATACATCACCTCCACTAATTATGAGCATGAACGTTACCTTGATAACATAGTGCCATAATGATAAGTGTAGATGTTAAGAGTGCTCCAGCAGAACAAACTTATGTGTCAAATATTTCCACTTCATTAAGTGCTTGATAAAAACAAAAAAGGAAGATAAAATATGTATAGAAATAACACCTAAAGGAAAGTGCATCTCCCATACAGGCTTTGAGTCAAATAATAATAATAATAATTGCTTCTCTGTTGAAAAAGACATTTTATCTGAATCTGTAGAGAGATATGCACATATCAAGCCCTGTTTTTTGGTTTATTAGTGGTCCAAATATGTTATTGGATTTTGATGTGAGAGGACAACAACAGGAGATGGACTTTTCAATGAAAGAATCATTATTATGGATTGTGGCTATTAAAATGGATGGATTTATTACAAACACTGTTTGGACTCTCATTCTGACGGCACCCATTCACTGCAGAGGATCCATTGGTGAGCAAGTGATATAGTGCTACAAGTCTGTTCCCATAAACTGTTCTCATGTACAGGTTGGATGGCCTGAGGGTGAGTATATTTCAGCTAATTTTTCTTCTTTTTTTTTTGGTGAACTCTTACTTTAAAACTAATTGCACAATTTGGGATCATGGGATCATAATGGACCCGCTAAGAGTGTCTTTTCTCTGCAGTGCCCTTCAAATGTACAAAATGCAATTTGAAAGTTAAGAGAGAAAGAGAGAAAGTTAAGAGAGAAAGAAAGATAAGGACAGAAGGAAAGAAAGAAGATACCTGAGAAAAACATATAAAGATAACCTTAAAGTCAACTCGAAATGCCATTTACAACCATTTCATGTGATAAAAAGTAAAGATATTCTACAGAACAAATGTGAGAGGATTATGTTTTTCAGTATTTAGTTTATTTTTGCATTCATACATTTTCTTTTAATACATAGGCTGTCTTGTCAACTACTTGAATCAAATAATATTTGATTTCACAAAAATGATGTGCACTGATGAATCATGCACAATAAAAGCCACCAGGGAATTTATATCGACTTTAAACGAACATGCAAACACACACAAAAAAGCAAAGGCATGCATGCGAACATTGCAAATTAAGTCATAAATATGCACAAAGCCATGAACACTCAAGCCCTCTGTAACACATGAATGATTTCAGCTACTCTGGCTGAATGGCACAACCTTTCTAACCCTAGCAGAGCCACACTCATTTAATATGCAGCCTTGTTTCCTCTATATCACTTTTTTTTCCTTTCCAAAAACACCCTCTAATTCAGCATAATTGCTCCTTGTCATTTTGTGCAAAGCAACTCAAAAAAACAGAATGACTCAAGACATTATGGGGCAGGAGCCTGCAGGGTCAGCATGGCCCAAACACCCCCTGAGCTCAGCACTTATGCCTGTGATGTAGCAATGCATTACAAACAAAGGATCGCATCAGAGCTCAATGCATCTCCTGTGCAGCCGCTCACACAAGCAGGGGCCTGTCAGGGTGAAATTTTCATCCTCTACACTTTTCTGACACCGCACTCCAATTTAAATTCTAATTCATGCCGGATGCACAAAATAAATCTGCAATGAATGGCTCAACCTTTTTTTCCAAGTCTTTTTATGAAATACCTTGTAATACCATTTATTCTTTAGTTAATTTTAATAAATGAACATAACAGTTTAAAAGTTTGGGATCAGTTAGACTGTTTAGTGTTCTAGCAGACCAAGGCTGCATTTATCTAATCAAAAATACAGTGATAAATACAGTAAAAAAATTATTCCAATGTTGCATGATCCTTCAGAAATAATTCTAATATGCTGCTCAAGAAACATTGCAAATTATTATCCACAGTTGAGCTATTTAATGCTGTTCTTTTAATATTTTCAAAAGAACAGCATTTATTTGAAAGAAAAAGATATAGTTTAAAACATTTTATATCCTCACTTTAACTTTATTTAATGCTTTCTTGTGGAAACTTACTGAAAATGTGCCTATTTTTTAGATCACAAATATATCACAAAGTCTTCAGTTCTAAAAATAGTATTTATATATTAATACAATTGGATAAAAAAAGTACTGTTTGCACCAAGACAGAATCTTATTTACAAAAAAGCTAATGGTTATTGCCTAAACAATGATGGGTGGAGTTAGTGAAAACAACCTTTGCTGTAAACGATGTATTACTTTTTAGCAAGCTGCTCCTTGGAATACTTAATTCTGATTGGTCTATTGCTGCATTCTGCCATTAAATATTTTACCATAAGAATCATTAAACTATAATTGACTCTTGTCTCAGGCAACCAATTGGCTGTGCTAGTTTTATGTCTCTCACATCACTCTGAGGTGTCTTTCTTCAAATGTCCATTTACATAAAATAGCGTACAGTCAGATGGTAATTATCACAAAGTAAACACGTTCAGGGTGATTTAAGACCTCCTACATGTCGCCTTGTGGTCCTGATCACCCCGTCAGGGTTTATTTTGCAATAATGATAGACTGACTCTACATTAACCCTTGCATAATAACTTTCATTAATGCATAACGAGCAGACATTACATACTGCTAAACAGATCAGCTGCTGATGTACAATGCATTAAAATAGAAATATATATGAATATTTAAAATCTCTAATGAGCTTTCTACAGTATATATGTGTGCTCATTAACTAATGATCTGCTAAGCAATATATAAAGAACGTATGTAATGCAAGTAATTATAAAGTGAGATGAAACACAGGTGGTGTGAATGATGTAACATTGCGTCAACTAAGTGAATAAATTAAATGTTACAGATATTTAGGACGTGTCTCACCGTGACGGTTTTAATGCGGCCGCCTCCTTTGGTGCAGGTCCATCCGGAGCGATTGAAGAGCAGTCCGCAGATCTCACCCTCTGAACACGGGGACATCTCACACCACTGCTTGCTTTTCACTATCCGGGCTACAAAAAACATGACATAAAATTCAGCTCAGTACAGTATTGATGGAGAAACACTAAATAAATCAATTTGAACTCACTTTGCACATCAATGCAAATGCCACATACACAGCATGTGATGTACATTATTATAAAAATTATACAAGAGGGCTAAATTGGTGATTTTTAGGACAAACTGGATCATTTCTATAACAATTTCAAGCCTAAGGCGATAATACGTTATTAATTAAAAGCTAAAATTTGATAACATTCAGTTTTTCTTTTTTTAATTTCCGAAAAATAAAATATATGGTTTCCTTAAATATTCTTGATAATGCCACAAAGTATGTAATATTTTAGGGTAAATTTACAAAAAAAATGTAAACCTACATAATATGCTTAAATGCAAAAATGAAAACTGCTTTTTTTTTTTTTTTTCAAAATTGCTAATTTTAAACATTTTTTATGAAATAATCATGTTTCATGTTTGTTTAGGTATAATTGGCAATTTAACATAGTTCTCAATGCTAAAAACAGTGGTGACAAATTGGATAATTTACATACATTACTATTTAAAGCTTAATAACATGATTAGAGGCCAAAGATGACATATAAAATCTCATTTTAAGTGTACTGTGTGTTTGTTTAGATGTTCTTTTATAATGTCACAAAGCCTCCAATATGGTATTTATATATTCTTTAAAACAATAGGTAAAAATAAGAGGATTACATGTAAAATGTTAATTTGTATATAATGTCTGTCATATTACCCTCTTTTTCTTTTAATGGATTTTTATATAACATTTTTGTTACTACAAACCTCAAGATCCAACAGGCATCATAAAAAACAACCCAACCTTTATATTCCACATAAAATATGGATTTGTGTATGAAAGTGGATTTGAGATTATGGCAAAGTCATGCATGTTTCAGTAAGCAGCCTGCAGGCCTTGATTCACTGCACACTTCATTATCTTCACGACGTAGAACCGAAACCATCAAACAACTCAAAGAAAGCTACATCAGACATGTGTATGCACTGAGGCTCTTGCTTTCAGTTCTCTTGTTTGCTCAGAAGATCCATGTAAAATTCCATAAACCCCTGCTGTTCCTGCGCTTCAGATGCAGATCAACCAGCATTCACAGGGTGACGAGAACAAAACAGGTCAAAGAGGATGTGGAGCATCAGACATTCAGAAGATGGTTGCTTCTTGTCTGCACACCAGGAAAGAAAGATACCAAATGCAATCCCTTGAATAACTTGACTGTTTCTCAGAGACAGCAATGAGATCAAATGGAGACTAGATTTGTGTTTCTCAAAGGTTTCTACTGAAAAAAAAAAATTCCCTCATTATCTCACAAACATCAGTTTCAGAGAACATTTCAAACTTCTTGACAGAATACCAAGGTCAGTATGAACTCAAACATTTCTAATTTTGCTTCTAATTTTCATTTCTCCAAAAGGAATGTTTTGAGAACCTCAACAACCTAAGGAAGTTAATATTTAAATATTTAAATTTATATTTAAATACAATTTTGTTCAAAATGTACTCACCTGCAGGCCATACCAGATGTAGACAAGTTTGTTTCTTTATCAAAACAGATTTGAAAAACTTAGCATCATATCCCTTGCTCACCAATGGATGCTCTGCAGTGAATGGGTGCCGTCAGAATGAGCGTCCAAACAAACAGCTGATTAAAACATCACAATAATCCACACCACTCCAGTCCTTCAATTAATATCTTTTGAAGTGAAAATGTGCATGTTTGTAAGAAATAAATCCAGCATTAACTTTAAACCATCAAAATATGAGTCAAAAATAATATAATAATAACTTACTCACTCTGTTACTCTGTCTCATTAAAATCCACCATAGTTTTAGACTGTTGGTAAATTATGGTAAATCTGTGCACATTTTTCTACTAATTCAGGCACAATGAGATTTTCATATATTACGAGTAGACGTCTTATATTTTACCCGGAATAAATAGTTTGTTGTGGAAACATTTTTATGATCGACTTCTTTTTCTTCTTACAAGCATACAGCTTTTCACTTCACAAGATGCAGAAGTCATGTGGATCGCTGTGATGTTTTTACCAGCTGTTTGGACTCTCATTCTGACGGCACCCATTCACTGCAGTGCATCCATTGGTGAGCGCGTGATGTAATGCTACATTTCTCTAAATCTGTTCTTGTAAACAACTCATATACATCTTGGATGGCCTGAGGGGGAGTACATTTCCAGCAAATTTTCATTTTTGCAAGAACTACTCCTTTAAACGAAACATAACTGAACATGGATGTGCACAGAATACATTTCCAGGATTTAGATTATCCTTAAATTCTACAAAATCCTCAATTTCATTAATACAGCATCCCTGTGAGGCCTCAGTTCCTTGATTACTCAGTCCATGCAATTTTCTGCGCACAAAGGCTCGGCTTCCTTTTCGAAATTTCCTGTCACCAGACGCTTAAGATATGTTTACAACCATTTTCTTGATCTGAAACACAGCAGGTCTTTCATGGCAGTCCTTATGAATATTGCGTGTGATAACGTTATCAAAGCTCCATCACTAAATTTATCAAAGTAAAGTGGCGCGGCTGAAATGAAGGATTATGCCTTTAAACCGACGTGGAGCAAAAGCTGTGGACGGCCGAGCCAGCTCTACAGATCTCATCCAAGTTCTCTCGTCCCCAGGGGGCCTAAAACAATCAAATCCATCCCACATCACATAAACAAGCCTCCCTCTGAGGGACAGTATTCAAAAGCACAAATACAACTGGGCCATGAAGAAAGAAAACAAAGAGCGCTAAAGAAAATCAATGAGCTTAAATGAAGCTGGAATGCTTCAGCGAGGTATTTAGCACGCAGTCGGTCAGGGTGTCTGAGCTGCAATGCTTCAAGCTGAGGAATGGCTATATTGAGGTAACGGTTGTGATTACACACTCCAGTTGGAATCTAGCTGAAAGAAGTACTGCGGTGTGTGGACTAGTTTTAACATCTGTGAGAAATATCTGCTGAGAGCACGCAGAGCACCTGAGCACTATGCGTGAAATCTTAGCCCAACATGTGAAACATATCAAGTGAAAAACACCTAGCTGCTATTGCACCAGATCCATGTAATAAGGTGAATCTTTGAACTATATTACTCCTATTATTATAAGTTCCAGAGACGGACAGTAGTGAAGCACATTTAAGTACACTATTTGAGTATCTGTTTTTTATCTGAGATTTTGAGCACTAAGACATTGAACTAGTACTGGACTTCACAAGATAGCATTAGTCAGTCTGGCTCTGCACTAATAGCAGCTTATTCCTCCCATTACGAGATCTGACTTTGAATTAGAAGTAGAATAGTACACCTACTATCCCTAGTACTAACTTTATAACTCATAGTAATGATACTCATAACAGTACTGATTGGGTCTAGTACCCGAACTAGCCTGGAACTGACTTTGAATAAGTACACAAAGTACTAACACTGACTATAACTGCCACTCATACTAGTACTGGATTTGCAAGCTCTGAATTTAAGCTACATACCACTCATTCTTAGGCTATCTAAACTAGTGCTTATTCTAGTACTAGTCCTGACTTTATTAGTAGTACTGACTTTTAACTATTTCTTTGTGAAGCACAGAAATTTCAGAAGCCGAAAATATATTTCATAAACTGTTGAAGTGAAATGTGTTATATCAACTGTAGAAAGGCACCAATAATACGGCTTGTAAACAATGGCACATAATGTTGCATCACATTAATGATACATTGTTACAAAAACACTAGAGAGAAGCTGTTTTGCAAAAAAAAAAAATAAACCAAGAAAAAATAAACAAAAATGCATTATATATATATATATATATATATATTTTTTTTTTGCATATTTCCCAGTCTCCATTATTTAATGTATGCTTAAATAATTTAATACAATTTTAAATAAAAGTTATTACAGCCACTGTTTATATTTTAACAATGAATTGGAGCAGAAACATAATTATGCCATTGTGTGAATTATGTCAAATTTAAATGTTAATATACAACTATTGATTATTAAATACATTTGAATAATTAATTGATTACTAAATAAACTACATTTTCAGTTTCAGTTTTTTGGTAAATAAAAACTTTAATTTCAGTTTTGGTGTTTCTTTAAAAAAAAAATCCAATAGACTACCACTAAAAGTGACTTTGAATTAACACATACTCATACTAATACCGACCTGAACTGCTACCCATACCAGCCGTGACTAGTACTCATATTAGCACTATTGTTTGCTTTGAACTGGAACAGACTCTACACATTCAGTATACTCAAAGCTGGTTTTCCTGAGTAATTTCCAGCCACTTCCCTTTTCATCTCATCCTAAAATACCTTCTATAAACAAAGCCAAAAAGGTGCTGATCCACCGCCACCTTTAAAGGCCTGATCTACAAACAAGCCTTGAACGTAAAATAAGAATATAGTCTTAATTATCATTAATGCATGTGAGATGCAAATACACGCACGTCTCATTGGGTAAGCTGAAGTGCTCTAACTAGGCCACACAAGGAGCAGAGACCGGCAGATTACGGCGCACACAGAGTTTAGCAGATATTTTCGTACCCTATTTGTTTCATGTGAAGCCTGATGAGGCTCCTGAGCCGCGCTCTCCGCTGTAGAGGCAGCCAGTGAACACATGGCCTCCTGGGGAGCTGTGTGCCTCCGCTCCAAACTCACTGATCATTAACTGCTTGCAAATAGATAGAACAAGAATACTTTCTCTTTCAGGGTCACTGTATATGGGGCAGGCGTATGCAAAATCCCCCCAGAAATACACACAAAAGCAGCGGAATGAGAATCAATATAAACACGTACGCAGCGGCCCACAAAACAGGATAATTTCCTGTTCCTCCCTGCATGTGAAAAAAGATACCACCCACTGACCAGTGCATTTGTAAAGAAAGAACGAGTCCAGCTTCAAATAGAATGAATCACACCCACACACACACAGTTTCCCATGGTACCTCTGTTCTGCATCACGACTCAATTCGTCTCTCTGTGCGCATGCAACACCTGAGCCGGCTCCGTCCAGCACACCTACACCGATTCAGACGTCTGCAGGGATCCGACCCACGCATACCCTCCCTCTCTCCCCCGGGACCCTTGACCATCTGCCCCCTGGACTCATCTGCCAGACACAGCCTCACCTGCAGACTGCCATCTGACCGAATAGAGCTCAACAGAGAGCGCACAGTTCAGGAAATAAATTTACATTCTTTTTCATGGTTTAAAGAATTAAAGACGCCATTCAGGAACGTTTTAGCGGTATGCAAAACTATAAATATTGGTGGGCAGCCTGAAGGACATGTTGACTAATCTGGCAACTAATCTTTAATGGAAGCCCTAAAGCATTTTTAAAATCTGGATAATTTTAGCTTGAGAATAGAGCGTTCAAAAACAAAAAGTGGTTAGGTCCCTAATTAAAAAGCAATTGATAATAATAACATGTTTCCTGAGCACCAAATCAGCATGTTAGTAAGATAAGTATGGTTTATGAAAGATCATAAATGGAAACACATGTATTTTAAACTGTAATATTGCACAGTGTCACTGTTTTATTGTATTTGTGATAAATAAAAGGCAGAATTGGTAAGAGACTACTAAAATCTTACCACAGTCCTATCCAATAAATATATTCAATAAAATAAGTTAAATGTCAGAAACATTTTTAATGCAAAAAAATAATTAGAGTATAAAGTAAAGATCATGTTCCGTGACGATATTTTGTAAATTTCCTATACCATAAATATATCAAAACTTAATTTTTGATTAGTAATATGAAGTGCTAAGAATATAGCACAATATTTAAACTTTTTGCACCCTCATACTTCAAATGCTTTCATTTTAGCCAAATATTATCCTGTCATAACAAAGCTTATTTATTCAGCTGGAAATCTCGACTGCAAACAACTGCGCTGTGTGCATGTGTGCGCATATACATATATTATTTAAATATAAATGTAAATAAAGTTGAACTTACTTAAGAAATGTACAAAAGCGTATCTTTAGCTTAACTTCAAATCTTATAGCAGTTATACCAATAAATATTTATACATTTATCCTAAAAATGGAGATTTTGGCATTTCAAATGTCCAAACCCTTCAGTTGAGCTCTATAATGCAGTGGATATGTGAAACGGTTGTGAGAAGCGTTATTAGATATATAGACTAAATGCTGATGGATGGATGGATATTGTAATTTGTAGATTCTTTGAAACTTTAATTGTCTCTGTACAGCAGTCATGAGGTAGCCTGTAATTTTACAGCATGTGTGCGTGTTCACGCAACAGGTCCTTCTTTAATGGATCCACTACTAATGGAGCATGAAGGCAGCAGAGAAAGCCAATAAAAATCAATTTCCCACAGCTGTAATTATAGTACTCTCTTGGTTAATTACTCTGGTCTTGCCGTTACAAAGTGCTACTAATGTGTCGTTGAAGAGCTCAAGCTGTATAGCATTTACCAAAAAACACCATAGTGCTAAAAAAACCCGAACTACACGACCCCAGCTGTCAGGAGAGTCGGGTTTATTTGCTACAGAAACAACGACTACCATCATACCTAAGAAAGGCTGAAAGCCCATGAGATACTCCGCCACATCCGGCGCTCGGCAGAACAGACAAGCTCAAATATTCCTCCTAAACCGCAGTGACAGACACAATCCAAAGATTACATTTTTCTTTCCCTTTTCACCGATCCTCATGCGTCCTCGACTTTGACACAGCACACACTGCAGAGAGGAACATTTCTTTACATGTAGCAAGTCTGACTATTGTGTTATATTGTGTGATACATGATTTTGACACGAGACAAAAAAAAACAAAACAATGCAAATTCAACAGTGAAGCAGAACGACATGACATGGCTTGTTGCATGCTGTGAACGGATATATGTGTGTGCACATCCACACAACGTGAGAATGTGTGTGTGTGGGATGCATCTCACCGTCCACGCATGCTGGTCGGGCCCGTGTGGTGCCAGCGATCTGTCCTCTCCGGCAGGCACAGCGGGCTGTCTGCCTGGCGATAGTGCGCTTGGGTTGACTGCTGTCTCTATTCAACATCACTATCTCACATGTGCCTACTGCCAACTGACCTGTGGAGGACACACACACATACATACATTTCAGAAAAACTAGATATCAGCAGTAAAATCTTGTTATATAAACCTGAACATGAAGGTTTAAAACGAGTCTATCTTTGAGTGCATTGTTATGTACCAGTCTGAGAGTCATTGCCAAAGCAATCATGGAGGGAAATAGACATGGATGGCTTTCCGTGAAATTTAAAGGAACGGTTCACCCAAAAATGAACACTGATGTGTTTGCTCAATCTCATGTCATTTCAAACCTGCGTAACTTTCTATTTTTGTGTTTAACACAAAGGTAATTTGTAAATCAATACAATGAAAGTGATTGAGAACAAGCTCCAAAATGGCACCACAAAAGTGGTTCATTTCATGTATGCGCTGTAAAATTTGTTCATTTGATTCAGCAACTACTTTACAATAGCTTTTCATGAGGAATATTTTATGAAGGAGTCTTTGATTTTATAAAACATGAATGAATGATTTGGTCTTACTGATTCAGTCTCAGAGGGTACTCCAAGTTTAACACTGAAAAACAGCTTCAGTGATTTTGCACAACTTAGAATTATAATACACCAAAATGCCCCTTTTATAGTGCTTTTTTGTTCTTTTTTTTTAAGTTTAAAAGTCATCATTTACTTTAATAGCATGGAAAGGAAAACCGGTTCAAATAAGTCATAAAGCTGACAGAAAACCATTTGGATTGGAAACAACATTTAAATTTTTAGGGTAAAATATTCTTTTAAAATAGATATCTAGCTCTGAACACCAGCATACATTTTCTCATTGCCTATGCTATGAAAATCATCTAAGATTCAAAAAAGTGAATGAAAACGGGAGCTAAATGAAAACTTTCAAGCTTCAAATTCACATCACAAATGTGCACTATTTGACTTGTGCACCATAAAAGTGGTTAATACAGCTTTTATTCTGTAAAGTAGTTCTGCATCTAGGACTTGGTGAATAAATTATCCTTTTGGGTTCTTTTAAAAGAATAGGCTAATCTGTGATCTGTAACTCCATGATTCAATGATTCAGTCACCCCAAGTTGTTACAGTGAAAAATAACTTAACTTTAGACTGTGCATTACACAAAGCTATCAGAAGGCCACTTTTAGATCACTTTTGCTGTGCATTTTGGTCCTTTTGAAGTTTGAAAGCCCCAGTCATGATTCATTCTAATTACATGGAAAAGAACAACCTGTACTATAAGTAAAGAAAGTCATCTTTTTCCAATCTCTGGGTGAAATTCTCTTTTAAAAAGATATCTAGTCCAACAGTTCTGAATACCAGCATAAAATTGAATTTTCCCAGTGTTGTGTGCAATAAAGTAGGTTTATTTTAGTCAATAACTATTTACCAAGTCCTCTAAAGCCACACAATTATTCTGAATAAATCATACATTTGAGACTTTCTGTAAATTAATTGGTTGATGAACCTCACAAATTATTCTGATGGTCTGACTGATTCATTCATGAATCGGACTGATTTGGATCTCTAGTTCAACACACTGACTCAATGATTCAGTCTCAGAGGTTACCAAAAATCTTTGTGCATTACACAAAGCTATCATATATCAGAAGGCCACTTTAGGGCTACCTTTATAGCAGTGGCGGCTACTGGTCTGTCAAATAGGGGAAGCTCATTTTTAAAAAATATTAAACTCTGTAAAAGTGAAACAAGGAATGTGGTGTATAATTGTGTGAAATGTATGATCAAAATCAAGC
>JAUMHP010000055.1:3307400-3332856 GCA_032361065.1 Enteromius trimaculatus | reverse complement strand
ATAATTTGACCATTAATTTTGTGACATTATAGGGGAAGCTGAGCTTCCCTTGCAGTCTTAAAGAAATCGCCACTGCTTTTTTGTGCCTTTTTGAAGCTTGAAAGCTCCAGTCACCATTTGTTGTGATTGAATAGAAAATGAACAACCTATACAATCGGGTTGACAGAAAGTCTTATGTATTGGGGACAACATTTGAATTTTTGGGTCCTTAAAATAGATATCCAGTCCAGCGGATCTGACGATACCATGACATCTAAAATGAACCAAACCAGGGAAGCTAGCATCCTGTTGAGTTTCAAATGGTTTCAACACTTTTTTTTAGCTCTTCATCATGTCTTTAGATGAAGATGGATACCTGAAATCATTTAAGGTGCCGCTTAAATGGTAGCATTTTGCTTCTCTAAAAGTTTTTGATGTTGTTCAAGCCTTTTACAAAGCAAAATCTCTTTCTTTTATGTCCTTCGAGACCACTTCCCCTCAATGGTTTCTCTGACAGGCATAAATGCTTGGCTGAGTATTTTTTACACTTTTAGCGTGCTGGCAAAGCTCACAACCTCTATTCAAGTGACCACAATGACCAGCAAGCTTTATAGAAAAAGAACGAAAAGTGCAAAAAGTCTGGCTAGACATTAGCTGACTCATACATAATCATAATCATAATTCATGTCAGTGAGACAAGTCTTCCTTGTTCCTCCACTTCCTGTCTTCGCTCTTTCTTTGTGTTTGATCAAAAAAAGAAAAGTGGCCAGGTACAACTCTATGAATCCGCCTGTTTAAAATGGCAATAAAAGCAGATTTACAATATTAATTAATCTTGTGTGATACCGGTGAAGGGCCAACAGAGATGTGATGAAAGGGGATTTTTATATGTGTAATAGAACTCGGGAACAGTGATGAATCACCACCGACTGGTGCTTTAAGATTCCCTTTCACAGGAAGCTCATCTCAAGGGCGCAATAATTCACTCCGATCAGACCAAACGGAGAGCCAATCAGATCTCACCCTCAAAAACAAAATACCCCCAAAAAAGCAAAAAAGCATAACTATTGTCTCCAAAATGCAGCGACACTGCAACTTTAATCAATGCTTGATGGAAGACAGTCCAAAAAGAGTCTATTCATGCACCATATTCTCCTTCTGTCAACGCGTCAGCCTTGATTCCAGCTTTAAGCTGCTGCTGATTGCAGGGCAGAACGGCTTATTGCTATTCATCATATTTTACACTCTCAAAAAACAGCACTCCACTCTCCCTTTGCATTAGCACTTGACTCATTGAAATGCAAAGACAGCAGTGTGGAGCTGATGACCGCTACTGCTTGGTCAACAGTCGGCACAGGCTGAGCTGATTAAGACGGACGTGTCGAACGCAAAGCTCGGACTCCCAACAGGACTACTAAAGGCTTTCACAGTCCATCGGCCTGGACAATTACTATTTCAAAACAACAGGTTAAAGTCAGCGAACCCGAGAAGACACATGCCTTTCAGGAAGAAGCCAGAGGAATACGATGTGCAGTGGACAGACAGTCAGCCCAGTTTCAACAGTAAAAAAGCTTATTGGTAAATATATCTATTTTTGTAGGACTTCTAATTAAGTGTTCATACGTTCATCCCGTTCTCATTTGGCACATGCACTTAAGTTTCCTCTCGCAACAACACAATACGAAACATTACGCACAAAGAGCAAAACTTACAAACAATTTGAGGCCACACGAGTCAGATGCAAAGTCTATTGAAATTGTTTTAACCTTGACGGCGATGGGGGCATCTTGTTGAGTGGAGATGAGAAATCCCAGCAGACATCATTATTGTAAAGACTATGGAGAACGCTGAAGGTCACCTCTCTCTGTCTCGCTCCCTCTCTCGCTCTGATCAGCCTCCTCCAAAATAGAGCCACAACCTCTTTCCATAACGGCCCACATTAATCCTCCACAGCTCAGAATTTAGATAAGAGAATTAACCCCTCCGTCAGTCCTCTGATGCTTCTCTGGTTGCCCCTCTTTTATTCTGTTTCATTTCATTCTGAGATGTTTCTTCAACTACAGCACTTTTGTTTCTGTTAGAAATAAATTCACACTTTACACAGTTGCATGAGATTATTTGATTTGTCTTCTAACAGCATACTGAACATTTTGTTGCATAACTTCAAAATAAAATCTTAACTAGAAATTAAGGAAATATATATATTTATTTATTTATTTATTTATATTTCATTGCAATCATGGTCTTTATCGATGCTGTTGTCGCCTTGGTAACCAAGTACATTGAAATGAAGGGCTGCAATGGATGTCAATCATAATTATGTAAAAATTATAAGGGAAGTAATGAGAAATTAGTGCAAAATATGATCACGTATAATGTCAAAATGCGAAAAAACAAAAACAAAATAAATTACACTATAATTATTGCACTCTTTGTTTAGATTATCATAATTTAAAAACTGTAATAATTTAATTTCAAATATGCTTTAAGATTAAGAAAATAAAAATAAATAAATAAATAAATAAATAATTAGGTCAAAAGTAAAATATAACAAAACAAAAATACAAATTTTTATTTGTCTGGGTCAATAATATATAAACACCTTCTGAGGAATAAATAAAAGTAAGTAAAAATTTAAGTAAATAAATAAAAATTGCAAAGAGAAGTTAAACATTTTCCAAGAGAGTATGAAAAAAAACAACATTAAATTAAAACTGTGTTTAGTGTGTAAATTGTTTATTTGAAAGGTTTTAGATTAGGTTTAAATAATCATAATTTAAAAAAATGTAATCATTTATATTTATATCGAAGACAAGTGTATAACAGTTATACAAAAATAAGAAGGTACAGGCATGTTAAACACTTTCCAAAAGTGTTCAATTTTCATATAACAAATAGCCAAAAAAACAAAAAACATTATTTAAGATATTTTAATTCATTTTAAGAAGAATTAACCCCTGGGAAATAAGAGTGGTCGTAATTAAAGGAAGACTTTACACACTCACACACACACATTCACACATTTAGTGAGACAGCTGTGTGCTGCTGGCCAGGCATATCAATGGCATGAAATACCAGCGTTCTGTCCATGTTTAACAGCCAGAGGATGAATGGGGATGGATGGAGATAAGCCTCAGAAAACAGGATGGAAAGAGAGAGAAAGAGATAGTCAGAGGGTTTGATGTGCCAAAAGCTTGACAGCCATTCCATCACCGGTTGTTAAGTTAATTGATATGACAGGAGGTTGTTCTGCCTGTTTAGTCCAGACACGGCAGATCGAATCAAACGATAAGGATCTACATGCACCTGGGCACAGAGCAGCACAGAGACACCCTGCTAGAGCAGAGACCGGGTCACCAAACTCAGCTCTGCTCCTCTGCAGACTTCCTCTACTTTCTCTCTCACAGAAACTAGATTCAGGTGTGCAGTGTCATTTTCAGTCGAAAGATGTAGGTACAACTGCGAGGAAACACAAGGTTTAAAGCTAGTGCAGTTCAAAACACCACCTCCTCTCCAAACACTGCACCACAGGACAGCTGACAGGAAGATGACACCTGTTTCTTTCTGGAGTTTGCAATAACAGCTAAGGGTTAGACAAAACACATTTCACTGCAGACTTTCACTGGGTGCGGGAGTAAAAACAGCAATGAGAATTTAATTAATTCAATTGCAATGAGATTATTTAAAAAAAAAAAAATAAATAATGTATTATATTACCACAAGATTAAAATAAATACATTAACATAAATAATATTACTATTTACTATTACTATTACTATTATAATACAATAAAATTATACATTAGAAAAATATATATTATCACAAGATTAAAATAATAAAAAACTAAAAATACAATAAAATGATAAATTCAAATAAAATGTGTTGGATTATGATAAGACTAAATAATATAAATGGTAATCTAATCAAATAAAAAAATGCATTAATGTATATATTTAATGCATGTATTTCCACAACAAAAGGAGATGTTTATTGCAGAAGGTCAAGATGCTCTTTTCCATGCAGTAAAAATGAATTGGTAATGATTTTCAAAAGTCCATTCCTCACACAAAGCCATTGTAGTTTACAGCACATTGTATCAGCAGTGCACAAGTCATCTGGACTGCTTTCATTATGTTTTATGGTGCTTTTCCAAATTCTTTTCAGACCTTGATCCCAGTCCACTTCTATCACAAGGAAGACAGTGGTTCACACAATGTTAAACATCTCCTTTGATGCTCCACACATGACATGAAAGAGAGTAAATGCGAGTATTCCTTTAAGTAAAATGTACTATTCTCTTTTCTTTGTGTTGGAATACGACGTTCTTGACAGGTATCGTGAGATTTACTCAAATACATCTCTTCAGTCCGCAGACAGTCGAGCTAATCCTTTGTTACTGTACGAGTGGAAAGCTTGAGCTGCAGATGAAAAACTGCCCCTCTTTAGAGTTGGTCTTTGCTGTTAACAGTTATGTTCAGCAATAGAAACGGCCATAACCTCATGCATTGTGTACTGAAGAGCTAATTAACCCAACCTAACCTTCTAAAAACCTGTTTAAACATCTCTGTCATTTAGCATCAACCTCAAGTGGAATGAGGATGGCTATAACAAAAATTGACACAAGTTAGCAACAAGCCAGGGAACAAAGGTCGCAGACTTCATACAACATCTGACAACGGAAAAGGCAGACAGCAATTCTCAAGAGAGAAAGAGAGAGGAAGCAGTGAAGCTAAAATACTGCAGAACATCATATCATTCATCTTCATATATTAGACGCTCAAGAATTCCTCTCAGCTCCGAGATAGAGAGAGAAAAGGAACACAATGAACTAGAGCAGGGTGGCATTTGACATGAATTAAATTTATATTCACCCAGCAGCGAAAAAATGTAAAATAAAAAAATGGGTGGCACAATGCTACACAATTGATTTTGCCTTAAAAAGCTTTTGAGTTTTGCATAAACATCCGTTCTCTTCCACGGCTTCATTACCTACAGAGGCACAAGTGGTTTCTCGGCACTAAATTTATGACACGGGCCATCATTAACATCTGGCATGCTGGGAGCTAGTGGCCTTTGTTGAGGAAGAAATTGCATTTTGCAAATTGTGCTGCTGGAAATGACATATCTGTCCTGCCCACCTACACAACATTATGACAATGGCATTTAGGGAGAGTGCAAAAATAACCAGCGATTCATACACCGTGCTTCAGCCAAGTAATCCCAGAGGACAAATTTATTGCTCAGAGGTTGCTCGTTCACAGCTCGGCAGAATTAATGGAGTTCTCCGTTATCTATTATCGGGTATAAGGCATCAACTTTGTCTCAGATGTTTCTTCTAAAGGGTTCTGCACCGTTCAGATATGACAATTAGAATGTCTGTTCAATTCCAACTCAGTTCCTGCACTTGAATGGAGGACGAAAACAGGACAGAGGACTGCAGTTTAAACTAGAATGTAAGGAAGTAGAATAAAAAGGTCTAGAGAAGAAAGGCTGAAAAAAATACAAAATACAATAAAGTTATAAATTAAAACAACTGATCAGACAGAAAGACAGATAAATAGATGTTGAGATCTTTGCTGAAACACAAAAACAGGACTATTGGAGTCTACAGGATGTGCTGAGAACTTCTGCGGCATTATAATTAGAATCATCTCTTCCCACCCACTGATACCCGAGCTCAACGGTGGAAGCCGAAAGGTGTCGGCGGTGGCAGGGCGAAAAGTCCACAGAGGGAACTCTGACATTTCCAAATGTATTGTTAAATAAACTGGCAGCGCTGATGTTGGTGACAGCTCATCCATCTGTCTGTTCCGTGGCCCAGAGTGCACACCCACAGCCAAGCGCACTTTGATTTCCTGTCTCTGCCATGACGAATGGCGGCGCTTTGTGGGGGGAGCTGTCAGGGCAGGATTCACAGCCACTCGGAGCGACCCACACATTTCTCCGTTACCGAACCCCCCAAAAGGGCCTGACAGACCAAAGTACGTGTTGCAGGTAATGGGCCTGTCTTAAAAAGCACACAGAAGCCCTTTTATTTCATCACTCTCCCGCACTGTACTGTAAATCCATTTCCGAAGCCAAACACACTCCATCTGTCTCTCAGCCATAGACGTGTTCACTAATATGAATTATTCTCGTCTGTAGTGGGGTTTTTGGATACCAGTCAGAGAACAACATCTACTACAAATCATGCCATCTTAAATCATAGCTGGTGGTTGTCAAAGGTGGTCAGATATTTCACCCGCCAAGAATTAAGAGATAAATTACCTTTCCTTGAGAGCACTTTCAGAAAAGGCCTTATGAGTTCACTTTTCTGTCCCGTGTTGATGCATTTCCTATCGAAACCACATGTTTAGGTGGACCTTAGCCGATAATGTTTAGTTATGTCATATCCAAGTACAATTATTCAATACTTGCTGGTCGATTGCAAAGAGAGATACATTCTTATTCTAGAGAACATCTGACTGAACAAAAATCAGTGTGGAGAAAGACAGGGTTATTTACTGTAGTTAACTAAATTCGAACCACCAAAAACAATGTTACCTGAAACAAAATATATAAATCTAAAACGCATTTTATTTCCAGTAAATTCATCAGTTCTCATTTTATTTCAGTTTAACTTTAAGTTCTAAAACAACTAAACTAAACAGCCGGTATTGAACAGTTGTGGTATTGAAGGTGGGGGTTCACAGGGTATTCACTAACCCCAACCACAATCCATGCCGGACCTGGGACTCGAACCCACAACCTTTGGGTTAAGTACAACTCCCTATCCATTAGGCCACGAATAAACAAATAAAAATAAATGAAAAAACAAACAGAAAATATAAAAACTTTTAACAAAAACTGCAATAGTATATATAACGGAAGAGAAAATCTTTAATTCCAAAAAAAGTCTATGAAAACATATTTGTAGCAATAGCCAAAAATACATTGTATGGATCAAAATGATAGTTTTTTTTTTTATGCCAAAAATCACTAGAACATTAAGGAAAGATCATGGTCCATGAAGATACTTTGTAAATTTCCTACTCTAAATATATTGAAACTTAATTTTTGATTAGTAATATGTATTGCTAAGAACTTCATTTTGACAACTTTTAAGGTGATTTTCTCAATTCACAGATTCCAGATTTTCAAATAATTATAATATTACAGCCAAATATTGTCATATCATAATAAACCATACATCAATGGAAAGCTTATTACTTATCTTTATTCAGCTTTCAGATGACATATAAATCTCAGTTTCGAAAAATTTACACTTATGAGTGGTTTTGTGGTCCAGGGTCATAAATTTAAAAAAGTTTTCAATGTGAAACATGTCAAATACACAAATGTGAATGCAACACGAAAACGGCACTATACATTTAAATCACCAGATTGTTTGTTCATTTATTTGTTTATTTAAATCTAGTTAGAGAAACTTCGGCCCAAAAATAACAAATAATAAAACCAAAATTAGTACTAAAGTACTAAAACAAATAATGGCAGTGGCAAATTCAAAAAAGTTAAAGGAGTCATACAAAGCCAATTTTCCACAAGTTAATATGATTCTTTAGGGTCTTAATGGAAAGTTTGTATTATAGTTTGTTGTAAAATTTTTCAAAGATAGTGTAAAAAACTTTTTACCCTGTCAAAAACAGCACTTTTGAAATCACTCTGTTCTGTGTACTTCCCCGTTAAATCTTCACGAGCTCCGCTGACTCCTCCCCTCTTTTCCGAGGCACTCTCAGAGGATCTTTTTTATTCTTTTTCATAGTAAAACTTGTTAATTAGCACATTATTAGAAAAGACGATTTGCAAAGATTCATTAAAAGACATTATACTCACTGCTTCTGTAGGTGACGCTGGATCATGAATGATTCACACAAACAAACACATTTTGGTGCGTTTCCCTGCAGAACCAAACCTAACGTTAATCATCCGCGTCTTCAGTCTCTCAAATGTCGGGGGTAAATGACTACTGCTATGTTTGTTAATACATTCAACAAAAAAAAACCTCAATCTCTTAGGAGTCTTGCTTGTCTCTGCATCTCGGTCTGATGAAGGCTCACTCAGGGCGGGTCTGAGGTAAGACACTAGTTCAGTCTGTGTGACACGCTGCTGTCAATCAACTATTGTGGGAGTGGCCTTAGTCGGTGTGACGCCACACCAACATGCATTTGAGAATGACTTGATTTCAGAAGGGCCAACTTATTTTTATAAAATTAAAAGAAAACTACTGGTGGATCTTTATCATTGTAGGGTGGATGTGTACACACACTCCCAACACACATTTCAGTCCAAACAGCCTGTAAAAGCCTGCATGCGGCACCAGATGACCCCTTTAAAATAAAAAGAAATTAAAATCAATACAATTAAATTTGGCCACTAAAAGTAGGCATACAATATTATTGAAGATGTTTCACCAGTGACCTATTTTTTCCTCAGAGGCCTCTTAACAGCATGAAACAGACTTAGGCTTTCCTTGTGTGTCTAATAAGCAATGATCAGAAGCATTTATGGCTCAGGTGATTGGCTCAGAGAATCTTTCTGGCGTTCACGCAAAGGCAGCAGCATCCAGGCCGCATGCGCCAGCCGATCAACTGCTATTAAGATGGATGAGACTTCTGGATAGCTCCCCTGGTTTATTAGAACTCTCTGAAAATCAACCTATGAGCGGCTTACAGTTGTCTCTGCATATTAAGCCAGACTCAAGAAAGTGCTTAAACATCAGAAAAATGTTACACATCACCTTTAACCAGCGCAAGCAGTATCTCTGATGTGCAGTGCAGCATTTGGAGCGCTTGACGGATAAAAAGAGACGTCGGTCAGTGACATGAGCTTGTGTCCTAACAGCCTGCAGATTTGCACATGCAAAGAAGCTTGTTTGCATTTCACACCACAAAGCAGCTGAATCAAATTCGCACAAGCATTAGTTTGAACGCGCAGAGGTGCGGGAGGTGCTCAATGAAACTAAAATCTCTTTACGATATTTAACAAACGACTAATCTTCTGCTCCGAGCTTTCCGGGGAATTCCACTATGAAGAAGAGAGAATTTTTAATTGGACTCCTGACAATTGATTTTAATCTTGTAAATCTCTCATCTCGTCACTGTCCCTCTCGTTACTCCGAGCATCGGTGATGAAAACGCTCTGTGCATTATCGTGATGTCATCACAGCGGCTCTGTTGTGATTCTGGATGACAGCCCTGGCCTGAGAGGACAGCATAATTAAATCACGACTATAACACACGCACTGCTGGCACACAAAGACACACACACACACACACACACACACACACACACACACACACACACCTCCGTATCGCTTCCATCTTACCACAATTAAAGTAAGATCATATTATGCATGTGTACGCTGGATCTTTTAAAAAGGCTATTAAAAGGACAAGAGCGATGAGGGTTTTTTCATAACATGCCTATGGTGCTTGGAGGGTCAAGGCCTCGTCGAAACCACATGCTTTCATCTGTAAATGACTTTTAGCCAAACAGCGGCAAAGGTCGATGGTCACACACATTGATCAATCAATATCTCACCCACAACTTCAGTAGGGTCACGGATATCATTATCGAAATGAAAGGCCACAACTCACATAGCATCACAGCAATCATAAGTTGCCACATCATCCGACTATAGACTGAAATCATGTTTCTTTATTGGATTTTTAACACTCTCAATTGAAAATTCATTATTTACTCATTCCAAACCTGTATGTCTTTCTTCAGTGGATACATAAGCAATTTTTAAAAAAAATCAAATAAAAACATTAATTGATTTTAAAAATTCTTCAATGCAATGCAAGTGAAAAATCCTAAATTAGAATTAAAAAAAATATGCATTGATAATAAAATAATTTATAGCAAGTACCTTTGGATAAGAGTATGTCAAATGCGTAAATGTAAATAAACTAAATGAAACATGAAAATGCCACTAGAGAGCAACACTCCCAAACTGTGCTTAAAATAAACAAACAAACAAATAAAGAAATAAAACAACTTTTTTTTTTAGCTTTTGGCAGCACACAGAAGAGTAAGGTCTATAAAAATGTTTTATTGTTTTTGTCTAATATAAGAGTTAATGGGGCCCAAAACAGCAAATTTTATGTTGTATTTAATCAATAATTTTTTTTTTTTTTCCACAGAAAAAAAGTAATTTAAACTTGGAATGACATGAAGCTGAGTAATGAATGACAAAATGTTAATATTAAACTATAACATTGATCAAATTTTGTCTGTCTATCTATCGTCTATCTATTCATCTGTAAATACATGAACAACATGACTTCATGGCAGAAATACGCCATTACCTTGCCTGTGAATACAATTCGCTTAGTGATTTATCAGCTTCTGCAGCTGGACATGTCGAAAACATTTCAGCCCCAAGGTAGTTTTTCTTTTTTCATGGTGGTCAGAAAAAATATATATATTTCAGCAAAGGAGTTTCCCTCCCTAGTTTTAGCTGGAGGCCGTGAAGCCCATATAAAGCACACTCATTAACTGAGAAGATCCAGAAGGAATGTTTGATCCCTCAAAAACAAGACACCAGATCACGCCTACTAAGATTCAGTGCGCTGAATGTCTCTGTTAAACGCGAGGATTTGTGCAGCGGGGTGCCCATAAATCTGCAGTATTACCGTGCTAAGACGCCGCCGTGAGATGAAGTGTTAATGCCTGTAATATCTCTTATTATATCCCATCTTAACTCAAAACCCCATCGCACCCCCCACTGACAGCCATCTGCAAAACTTCCACATCAGCACACAAATGCCGTGCCACGTATGACATGCCTCCCAGTGCCTTTTTAGGGCAGTTAGCTTATCAAATGTGAGTCACATCCTTACCCCTGACTCAAATCATGACTATCCTCTTCATTACCTCTAGAACACACACACAGAAATGCCGGACAGACTCACACACACATGCAACAACACACTGTGTAATGCATGTTCAGTAGGCATTGATGCAAATTCATGCACACAAAAGCACTGGTCCCTGAACACATCATTCACAGCATTAGTAGAAGCAAAAGAACTTCAGAGACCCATGAGCTTCACATTACAACTAGTCTGACACACACAATGCCTCTCTAAAAGCCATTCACGTAGAAAAGAAAACCACAAATTGGATCTCAGTTGAGAGAAATCTCAACAATGACACAAATTGTGCTCAGATTTCTCAAGTCCATAGTCAGAGGTTCTTCACATCTGCGTTCCACATCTCAAATTTGTATTTCTCCAAAGACATTTCAGGAGACAAAGTTACATCTCCAGTAAATCTCCTGAGCTGTGAAAGAGCAAGCCCTGAGCAATACAATTTTCCTCTGGGTTGTGAAGCATGCCCTCCATATTATGCTATAGATTTCCATAATAATATCACAAGCTCTCCAGGGAGTTGTTTTGAGTCCTACACTCTGTTGTTTCTCCCCTGGGTGTTAAGGCGCAGAAACGGGCTCAGAGAAATCTGACAGCTGCATTTTTAAACAACTTTAAAATAGGGACGAAATCAGGTGAGTCTATGCATCGAAATATAAGGTTATTTGGACCTCATTACCATAGTGAAAGTCGAGTATAGTGATGCTCAATACTTGCCTTCTTTCAGGATGTGGGTGTAGATCATCCACAGCATGAGCAGGCAGCAGAGAGACGCGCCTCCGCCGGCACAGAGCGCCCGCATCCCCGACTGCATCCTCGCTACGTCCCGCTGAAAATACTCCCGGCACCCAGCCTAGAGCAAGTTCAAAGCAAACTCGGCTACTTCCATAGATTTTCACGGGAATGCGGCCGGGATGCGAAGGGAGAGTTAATCCGACCTGAATTTACGCGCAGTGGTTTCCATTTTACGCATCTCATAAAACGCATTCAAATATTTAATTTGCAGGGAGGGGCATTAAAAAGTCATTATTGAACGGGTACTTGCCCAATTTAATATGTAACAATACAGGCTAATATGTGTTTTAATTTAAAAGCAAAGCAAATTAAATTGATTGAAAACTCATCCAAGCAAAGTAAAATGAGTCATAATTTGGTCCGGTGGAAATTGCGCAAATCCTCTGCGGTCTGGAGAAGTATCCACACAGGGTGAAATGGTCAGTGGTACCAGTCCAGTGGTAACAGGTCCACAATGTACGGATGCTGACTGTAGATGAGCTCGAGACGGAGGTTCGGTTTTGGGTCTTCGGAAATGCGCCTTCTACAATGTCAGTCCGACGTTCCCAAACCAGTTCGCGTCAAATCATACAGAATCTGCCCTGTGGAGTTAGAGAGAACAGCAGTGAAGCGTTTCGCGCACATTCTCCGTGATTCGTGGGTGGATTCAGAGCGGAGTTTCTTCCTCCTCTAGCACGCGCGCGCACACACACACACACACACACACACACAAACTCACTCACACACACACACACACACACTCACAATGAGGGGAGGAGGGGAGGAGGGATGGAGATCGCAAGGAATTTAACTATTCCTGCTCCTTAACGACTGTAAGTACTTTAAAAAATACCAAGGCAATACAACTGGTCAGTTTATGGTCCTAAAATGAATTTCGTATTGGTTTTTGCATGTTACAATTATTAGTAACGAGTCCTCGTGAAACTTATTATCAATTCACATAGGTCGAAGTGACTTTTTTATATTAAAAGCAAAACTTAATGTATGCTAGCCTATAAAGTCTATTTAAGTTGTTATAAAATATATATAAGTTATTCTTTTGAGAAATTACAAGTCGCGTTGCGTGTTTGATTCAGTGAAAAGAATCGACTCGAGGTTAATCCTCTGGGAACCGAACTACAGTTTACTGCTCGCGCTGTATGCGTTTGTTATAATAAAAATAAAAGGCTTATCGCAGTCATTCCCTCTGGATTCTCACTATATTGGTCGTGATGTATTCGTTGGATTCAATAAAAAAGAACCAGCTCTCAGGAGTCATTACCACGCGATTCCGAATATACTGTTCGCATTACGTTTGACTCAGAAATAAGAACCAGTTCAAAAGAATCAATCCTGCTGGAATTTAGTGAAACAGTTCATTAACATAAGCTGTAAAGCCGTCAACGTGTCAATATAGCCTATTTAGTCAATATTAGCTTGCATTAAGGTCACAGCAAGGTGTTTTAGGTCAATTTTAAAGCCATAAAGCCACAATTTCTCCATTTGAATATCCAGTTTAATGTAAGCAGTGCAAACAGGTTGACTATTCCAGATCATCTCCTACTGCCATAACTACAAAATATAAAAATAGTGATACAAAAGAGAAGGCTATACTTACACGTCCTTGCAGAGTTCACAAGCTGAAAATTAAATAAATTACAGTAGCACATATCTATTTTTCATAAAGCCATTGTTTATTCTTCAGAGAACACCTTTTTGTAGAAATAGCCAGCGATATTTGAAAAGGTATTACATGATCTTGCAAAGCATAGGACTGTGACTGGAATTGCAAATAAACAAGGATCTAATATAACTATGAAAATCTGGATATGAATACTATACAAGAGTAGATACACAAATAAATAGATGGAATGCATTTTTTTTGTATTAGTGAATATATACATAATATATCAGCCCATAAAAAACCCTCTTCTAATGCAATATGCATAGAGCTGTGTGCATTACCCAAAGAGGATGATTTAAACAACAGCATTTCCATGAGCTTTACATAAAGTATTAAACATGGTCACAATCTATCAAACTTATCAGAGTACAAAAGCAATGAAGACTCCACAATAATGCAATACGGGTTAACAAACGTGTTTTTTGTCAAAAATAAGCGCCACAAAGACAAGATTAAACATCGTAAAGAGAGGTCAAAAGATACATACCTCTGATGATTTGTAGAAATATTCACCAAGCTGGAGTGACTGACATTAGTATGTTTTTCAAAACACACCACAAAAAAAAAAAAAAAAAAAAAAAAAAAAGTCAAATGGAGTCAAGCTTTTTTTTTTGCAAACTCTATGCTCTGTCAATATGTTGTTTTTCCTCTCACTCTCTCTCTCTCCCTCCCAAAATCTGCACGTCACTCCCTGGGAGATAAGACCAGGTACTGTGCTTCATCTCCATATTTTGGTATTCTGCGCTGCACTGCGCTGGTGTACAATCTATTCGCATCTTTTAAGATTCATGGCAAACCACCATTAGACATTTTTTTTTCTCCTTCTGCTATTGGCATTACAAAAACGCTCCCTGCCCTTAGTCAGCAATGTGAAATGAACATATAGTTCCACATTGATTATTCACTCGCTCTCGTGTCTTTCCAAACCAGTATGTCTGACCTTATTTCTTTCATGGATCACAGAAGATGATATTTTGATTCCATGATGTTTTTCCTTTCTAAGGAACACATACACCACAGGCTTTCAGGCTCCAAAAAGGACAAAAAGACACCCTAGTATTTATTATACAATATGCGTCATATACATGTTTATTTGGACTTCTATTATGGTGCTTTTGTGTCCTTTTTGAAGCGAGGCACCTAGTAAGATTCCATTCGCGTCGAAAAAAGCATTGTTAACATACTTCAAAATACAATAAGTGCTATTTATTTATTAGCAATTAATGGCTTAATTCAACCTTTAGGGGAAAAAGCAAAACACAAATTATTTCTAATAAGTAATATTTATAATATGTGTGCGATAACCATTTTTTTATTTAAAATAAATAATTAATATAAAATTATTTATAAATAAATTATGATAAACCTTTTCTGTGTTATGAAGACAGCATAAAAACATTCATAAAACTTTATATCCCATTTACAATTTTTGGGTTGTTTGGGCTTGTTTTATGGTCCTCTTTTGTCCTTTTCGGAGCTAGATTCTTGCTACCTGCTTTTATTTGTCAGTGTAAACATGCTTCAAAACATCTTCGCTTTGCATTTAAAGTAAAAAAGTTTACAGTAGCATGCAAGCAGATATGATAATAGAACTTTCATTTTGGGCAAATCACTCCTTTAAGTACCCAGAAAGCCTAATCGAGCATCATCTATGTTTTAGTGAGGCTTTCACATATTGCAGCAGACAGCTCAGCACATGCACACCTTTTCCTAGAGACCCTTAAATGTCCATTAAGCCTTTTTCAAAAGTCAAACTGACAGCTTTTCCACATCGATTTGACCTCTTCTACGGTCTTCTTTAAGAACAGTAAACAACAGATGACACCCAAGCTATATTTTAGAGAGCGTCTGAGTTCAGAAACGTGACCAGTAGCCCTTAAAAAGCAATAATCTCAGAGACAACCACCGCTCACTTCCTCACAGCAAAGAAAACCCAACATAAAGCACTCTTCTGACCGAAAACCTTGAAACAACCTTGCATACAGATCTGAATTCATTATCACACATCAAAGCAAATCTAATTTCATATATTGTTTCAAACCTGCTAGTCCAGAGCTTGGTGTGTGTGCGTGTGTGTGTGTGACGTACTGGCGCTCTGAAGTCAGTACACACGGGCCATCTGTGCGGCCAATAAAGTCGTGTTTGTGGAGCACGCTGTCAGATTTAGCGCCCTGCTGATGCCTCTCCATCTTCTAAATGACCGTCGTTAAAAACTCCCCACTCATACAGAACCATATCAATAATTCAGACCCAGACCCCACAACCATCCAGCCTCATTTGTGGTCGGAGGGGACACTCTCACGCCAGCAGGGTCCCACAGAAAATGTTCAGCCGTAATTATCCAATGCTGATGACAACTTTCCAAATGATCTGATCAAGGTGGAGCAGGTTATTCTTCAGGAGGAGAGAGCGTGACAGCACTGAAAGACCTTTGGCTCTAAAGTCTATTAAAAAAGACCCTCGGCCATCGCCCTCAGGGCTGTTCATCCTTCATTTTAATGGTCTGAGAGTTGAAGTGCATTCTTTAGCTGTGTCACCGTTCTGTCGCTCGGAGAGAATTGAGTGGCTCCGGTGTCTCTTTGGCAGATGTCTGGAGACCCATCCAAATGGAATCAGCTGCTTTGAATCACAGGATTTCATCCATGCAGAGGCAGCATATGGTTCGTGTTTGTGTGGTTAACTTTGCTTTTCCTTATTAGCATCCTCTACCTCGCGCCTTGAGAGAAATATCACAATTTGGCTCGCCATGGAACATCACTATTCTTGCAAGAGTGCAATAAGAACATTTTCTGCCAATTTGTGAGAAGAGGAAATAAATGCAATCCAATTACTGTATAAAAAACAATTATGTAGAAGCGCATAATGGATGCTATTAGTCTTTTCTGCAATGAATACATGAATATAGTATATGTTGATGTCAGACACGCTAGTGATTCTCAACAAGAGGTTCATGTTCCCTGGGGGCACTTGGAGAGATATCAGTTTTGCTTTTTCTTTTTAAACATATAAAACATAAATTATGAGTTTAAAATTAAAATATTAGGTCTGTCAAATGAAGCAAGGGTAATTAATCTTGTTGTAATAACTGGCTTAACACATTCAGTTAAGTTTCTTAGGGAAGAGCAAAAAGCAAAGCGTGCAGATCCAAATGCAACTACTTTAATAATCCACACACAACATAGAACCAGGCAGGGTCTATAACAGCAAACATGATCATCAAAAGGCAGAGACACAAGAATAATCCAAATCTGTAGCGAGGGGTTGGGCGATCGGCGAACGGTATCCAAGGGGTAAAGGAAAGAGTGAGAGTCCGGGGCAGACAGGGTCGAGAAAGATGAAACAGAACAAAGAACACAGGGTACACGAAAGGCTTACAAAGGGGGAAACACAAGGTACATCCACAATGATCAGGGACTACTGAGACACGTATGAGTCCTTAAATACAAGTGAATCCAAAACAAAGGGGTCGGAGGAACTAATGGGAAACTATGACGACAAACAAGGTGGGACGAGACAAATGTTCATAATAAGAGTCCTAAACAGAGAACGGACAGACAGATAAACGGAAAACATAGTCCGGGTAGAATGAGAGTTTGAGGACGGCCTCCATGGCCGGTACAGGGCAGGACAGTAGTTCAATGGCCCCCATGGCCGGTACAGGGAAAGGGCATGTCAAGGGAAATCACAGGCAGGTGAGGGGTTTGTGCAGTGTCTACGGGTAGAGTCGACACCTCGGGTGGCTGTGCAATCACCAGCGGTACCTCCAAACCTTCTGTGGGTACAACAGATACTTCCGGAGGTTGTGCATCTCTGAAGGCTGTGCAGTCACTGGCAGAACCCATTCCTCAGCATGGACGAGAATACAGAGGGTTCTGGAACAACTGCCATTTTGTGCAATGGCTCAGGAACGGTGGCCAACTTGTGCGAAGGCTCGAGAGCGGCGGCTATCTTGCGCAGTGAATCGGGAGCAGCAGCCATCTTGTGCAGTGACTCAAGAACAGCAGCCATCGCATGCAAAGATTTGGGGGCGACAGCTATCTTGGCAATCTGACGTGGCAATCACTGGGGGGAGGTTTCGTCGTCCATCGCTGCTATCAAAAACCTCCTCCTTCACTTCCCCCACAGTGAAAGCAGACCCACAACACAAAAGCACAGAATCTATCAACTCAGCCAGTGTCCAGTCAGGATTTTCCTTGGGCAGACAGTTGAGTATTTCTAGATCTAGACCCAGTAAAAAAAAAAAAAAAAAAAAAAAAAAAAAAAAAAAAAATTATTAAAAATATTCTTTAATCCTCTCTTCATGCTCCCGAACAAGATGACTGCATGTTAGGAATTCCTCCAAGTAATCCTCAATGTCACGACCCCACTGGAATATAGACCAGAGACACGACAATGAAACCCGGTCATTATCCTGCCGTGGTGGAGCGGAATTTCTAAAGCGTGGATAGAGAAGGTTAGAGAGAGGTCATGTACGTAACCCTAGTTCCTCGAAGGAACAAGACGCCGCGTCAACGAGACCCTATGGGGAACGCCTCTAGTGTGACAGCTCTGAATAGTATGTGTAATCAGTGCAAAAGATGGGCAAGACGTCATGGGTGGATGACGTCATTGGCCAGAAGCATAAAAGCATGTGGAATGCGGCCGGCTTCAGCTTCAATCTCATGAAGCAAGCGCACCACTGAGAGGGCTTGGAGGTCACCTACTCTCCTCAGAGAACACAGCGCCAGCAGCAGTGTGGTCTTGATCGTAAGCATATGATCAGAGATCTCCTCTATGGGCTTAAAAGGTGGCATGGTCCCAGGTTGGGACTCGGGTCCGTACTGGAGGGCTCAACCTCAGCGCACCATGGAGGAAACGTGTAACCAGGGGGTCTCTACCAACAGTATGTCCACCAAGAGAGGCGTGGTAGGCCGATACTGCCGCCACATGATGATTAAGCAATTAATCGGATTTCAGGAGGAGCACACACGAACGATTGCAGCTGCCACCATTACTGATTACCCCGCGAATCTCCTTTCCTCAGCTTTAAATACCACGCACTTCCTATCCTTGGCATCTGAGTTTTTTGCCTTCCTCCACCTCCCCGTCCATCAAAGCCGACTCTATCGAAGGGTCCGTTCCTTTCTCCAAGTTTCTCCACTTCCTTCGGGGGGCACACAGGGACTAGGCCGGGCTCCGAGCATCCGTTAACCCCTGCCTCCTAGGGGGTTAAACCTCCTAGGGCTCGGAGGCCGTCGGGCTCCCTGCCTGTCCCCCCGGACAGTTCACCAAACAAGCTATTTTATCGCAGAGGAAGTGGGAACTAGTGAAATAAAACTTCAAGGTGGAGTGGGTGACTCCAGTGGAGAATCTAGCCTGCAGGAACTCTAGTACTGTACCAACCGGCAGTTAACTGGATCCTGCTGGTGTTCTCTATACCAGGAAGTGAAAAGTTTACACTTTATGCATATGGTTTCCTCGTAGATGGAGCTCTGGATTGAAAGATGGTCTTAACAACCTCGGTTGAGAAATCAGAAGCTACGAGCTGTGCCCCCTCAAAGGCCACACGCACAGCTTCCACAACTCCGGGCGAGGGTGCACAATGTAGCCCCCTGCCTGTGAGAGGAGGTCCCTCCTGACTGGAATCTCCCAGGGGGAGCTGTCTAGGAGGGCCGTCAGGTCCGAGAACCATACTCGGCCCCGCCAGAATGGCGCTACAAGTAGTAGACTGACCGCGTCCCGGTGCACTCTCTCCAGAACTCCGGGAAGCAGAGCAATCAGGGGGAAAGCGTACAGACGAAGCCTTAGCCACGTCTGCACCATTGCATCAAGCCACAGTTGGGATGAGCTAGAGAGTACCAGAGGGGACATTGCGCGTTCTCTCGAGACGCGAAGAGGTCTACCAGAGCCTGGTAAAAGACACTCCACATCCATTTCCCTGGGCCTTAGCCACTGTCTTGACAGGAAGTCTGCTCCTGCGTTTAAATGCCCGGCTCTCAATAAGAGGAGTATGTCCCTGGCCCACACAAGGATCTGGTGTGCTAGCTTGTATAAGGGGCGTGATCGCAGACCACAGCACTACCGAACTCTTTGAATATTCCTTGTCTGTTTGATTATGTCAAATTGATCTTTACCATCTAGGCCATATGTACATGTACAAACTACTACTACATATACTGTAAACATTACTTTGGTGTAAAGCTGCTTTGCAATGATATGTATCATGAAATGCGCTATACAAATAAATTTGAATTGAATTGGTTTATGTGAGAGACCACTGATGTGTTGTCAGTGCGCACCAACACATGTTGATCTCTTACGTCTGGGAGGAAGTAATTCAATGACCGAAACATGGCCAGCATCTTCAGGCAGTTAATGTGCCATGTGAGATGCGACCACTCCACAGACAGCGGGCTGAGTGGCCACTCATGACTGCTCCTCAACCAGTGAGGAACGCATACATCACTAGCATACGCAGCGACAAGGAGCTCCCAGCACCGAGCCCTGATGCAGGAACCAAGGTTCCGTCCACATTTCTAGGCACACATGGTCTCGACATGACACATTGATAATGTGAAGGGGATTTCCCCTCAGGGAAACACCTCTGTTCCTAAGCCACCACTGTAGGGGTCTCATGTACAGCAGACCAAGAGGTATACTGTTGGAGGAAGCTGCCATGAGACACCACACCAAGATAAGTGGTTCTCTGTGCTGGAGAAAGCACACTTTTCTTGGGGTACAGTCTCAACCCCACGGGGTAAGAGTCCAGGCCAAAGGACAACCTGATATTGGTATGCTTTGCCCCTGTAAGCAAACCTCAAAAACTTTCTGTGAGAAGGGGGGACACTTAAAAGTAAGCGTCTTTTAGATCTATCATGACAAACCAGTCTTTGGAACTTCATCCTAAACTTTAGCTTCTTCACTTAGCAGTTAAGGAGTCTGTGATCTAAAATGGGCCTCAGCCCTCCATCCTTCTTTCCCTTTTTTTTAAGGAAGAGTCTATCTCTTGTTCCATCACAGCCTGCTCTGTGCCCATAAGTGTGGGAAAAACGCCTGCAAATTGCGGCGGATGCAATCCAAACTGGATACTGTAGCCTCTTTCTACAGTGTGCAGGACCCAACGAGACACATTCGGCAGTAGCTTTCCACATTGCCAAAAAGTCTACTAAGGGAACCAGCCTCTCGAGACTGGCCTCTGAGGGAAGAGGAGAAGCTCCTCCCCAGATGGCACGCCTTTCAGCTCCGCTATGTCTCCAATGTGGAAAAAGACTGAAGGCAGTGGTCGCTGGAGACTGCTGCGCCCTGGAACACTGGCATGGTTAGCAGATCGATCATCTGAGGGCACTGAGGAGAGATGGGCACTGTGTAATGTGGTGTACAAAACTCTTCCCCAGAGGGGCCTGCCCTCCGAAGTCCTGAACATCAGGACTACTAACACCTCTGGTGTTACTAGAGCTGCTAATTCGTTGCCCCGAAGCGGAGGAACGGCAGGAGACGACTGATCTAACTGCTCTAGAGACCTCCAGAAGAGGTGGCGAGCCTTTCAGCGGTCACTGGAGGCCACTGAGGAGAGATGGGCACCATGTAATGCAGTGTACGCCACTCTTCCCCAAAGGGAGCTTTCAGTCAGGGAAAGTCACTCTGACTCCACTTAATGTGAGTTAAAATGACGCTCCCTGACTGAGGAGCTGGAACATGGCTGGGGCTGCTATTGTTGATGTCTTTAACAATAATAGTATTAATACATATTCTTGTAAATAAATAAAATCAGTAATAATAAGCCATTTTTATACTGAATGTCAGTTTGTGTCTAAATATGCTGACATTATAAATATACGTGAAATATAAATATACCTAAATACCAAAATTTCAATACAGTCAAATATAATTACTGATGGAGCAGTACGGATACATAAGACAAACTAAATTAGAAAACAATGAGCAACAGAATGAAGTTTAAACATTGTGTGCTTATGTTGAATGTTTACTCTATTTAGATTGGAGAAAAAACTAGGGTCAAATCTATGAAACTCTTCAACATCACAGCACACAAAGTAGGATGAGATGCAAATTGGTTTTGATTAACAGGGCTCTGTATTGGCCATCTGTGTCTGCAATTATAAGAATGACAATTTAGGATTTATAATGCATTGATATCGCTTTATGTGAAAGGTCTGTGACTTACTCAGAATTATGTCTTTCATTAAAGGATGGTGATATGACAGCAGCATCCCATTTGTAATTAAGACTCTCCTGACTGTCAGCACTGACAAACCACAGAATAAAGCTTCCAAGGTCAAATCAATATTGTGAAATAAACTCAAACCAATGTACGTTATTATGAAGTCATCAATAATATTTTTTTAATTTCGATCTATGTCAACACATTTCGATGGACAAAATCACATTTAATGAAAAACCATTGACTTCGTCAGCTGGTTCAAGCTGTGACTAACAGCGGAATTACTTCTGTTTCCATTCAACCAGCATCCTCCTCACTACAAATAATGCTGGGAGGAAAAACAAACAGAAATGCTAGACAACGAAGTGCTCAATAAATAGAGAAATAAAGTGATGCAAGGTCAGAATAAACAAGCAAGAAAACCAAAAAGATTGCAACCGCCTGTTTTAAGACCCACAAGCCAGCATAAAACAAATATCAGATGTTAAAAAAACGTTACGCTTTACATCTTTATTCTATCACGCAGATGAGATTTTTGTTAATGACAGAGCATAATAGCGTGCTTTTTGAGGATGGCATTATGGGTAATCACTTGAGTTTCTTATCTCATGCCTGTTAACGACAGTGTTCGTTAAAACAGCAAAATTGCCTCTGTCAAGTGCTTCTTTCATTGGAAATGAGCTCTTTATCGGAACCTGCAGCCAGAGGAAACATCATACATCAGCCTCTCTGCTTTATCGTATTTTCAATTCTTCCCCCTAATGGAGTTATCTGCAATTTCTCCGCTATCAGCCCGAACACTGGAACTGAGCTGGTTTGAGGAATGTGGTTTGATTTGCATTGTTTAATAGCTTTTTTTTCTCCTTACACTTCCAATGATTAGTGAACGTACTTTGCGGACAATGGTCGTCCAACCATTAATCTTCTTGAGCTCGTTATTGCGGAAGTATTGGGAGTGAATAATCTGAGAGTGAATAATTACAGCTGCATTAATAGCAGTAAATAGGAAGTTCTTTACAGAAGAAAGAAACACTCGACAGTATACCCTCATCAGAACTGCTTATTAAAGTACAGCAATTCGGTCATCTGTGATAACTGATACACCAACAAATCTCTCTCTTATTTTTATGAAATTATAGGGGCGAAGACAAAGCGTACGGTCGGCTTTCAAGGTCAAATGGTGCTGCTGGAGTTGAAATTAAGTTTTATCTAGTCTGAAAACTGAAAAAAACTGTTTATAGGTAGGTAATGAAATGATCAGAAGGTCATTATGGTGATACACTTCAATGACCAGGCCTCATATTTACTAAACTCTAACGTCAAGCTCTGAAGAACACTTACTGCTCACAAACAATGAAAAATATTATGTTTTTTCATTATACAACCCCGAAAAGAGCTCTGGGTGGTGTGAAGAATAAAATTTAGACTGGAAAACAGCTGCAACTATACAGGAACACATACATGCGCAAGACACTGAATCCTCTTCAAGTACTTTTTTTTATCTAAATTAAAACCATGACAGCACGCAGGACAATTAATTAATGTTTTAACGATAAAAATGATAATAGTCAATTAGAAATATTAATATAATATAAAGTAATTGTTTGTTTAGACCTAATATTTTTAAAAACCGGCCAAATAACTTTGCATTTATAATAATAACAATAGTAATTAGTAAAAATAAATAAATAAATAAATATATATAGTAAAATAATACATTTAATAAAATACACCTATAGGTTCGGACTCAACATGCTGTAATGCTGGAAACACAAATCAAATTTCTCATCTTCAGATGTAAATCTTCTAAAGAAGATGAAGCAAACATGTGGAAATGCGTTACATTTCCATAAACACTGCTGTAAATAAACTGTACACTTTTAAAATATACACCTGCCAATTCCACAGCCAACTCCAACACACAGCACAACAGGTTTCTGTGTCTTTGCTTTAAATTGAATTGTTGTTATCAGCAGGTCTGGTTGTAGGCACCTCTTGTTTACTTTGTTTTAATGGTTTTAAGGCCTGAGGCGGCGCACTGACTGCATTGCTTTCCGGAATCTGCTGGAACAACAGATTTTGGATGAAGGTTCTTCCACAAACAATAACAACAACAAAAACCTTCCTGGAATTGGGACTTTTAGCAGCTTAAACATTATAAAAACAATGTTCCACCTCTGAGAAAAGGCTTCTATGCCTCAGGTGACAAAATTATTTCTGTGTGAGGGGAAAGAAGTCACGAGCACACACATTTATGCTAATGTGTTTAAGGTAAAACCGCTTCCTAGCTCTTTCTCTCTCGCTCCCTATACTTCACTGTGTCTATTTCTTATATCTTTATGCTTTAAACGTTACAAAACAAGCTGATCCAGATCCATACTCCTACACAACGTGGGGCATGCAGGATCGGCCCTGCACAAATGTTATGTGTGATCCTGTGATATTTCTATTCCAATACGGCCACTGAAATAGCATCGGGGAAACAAGAGCTAGCTGCCTCCAGACGACATCAAACCCACATTTCATCTTCTCCAAAAATAAAAAACATATGCAGCTGAAAATATTGTAAGTAGCATAATCAATGTGCCTTGTGACCCAACCACTATGACACTATAGGACACTACATCCTACATCCAAGAATTTTTTCTTTCCAAAATAAATGGCACCAATGTTATCACTGAAAAAAGCACTTTTATCACTCAATTATTCATTCAGTTGATTAGTTGATATGGCTGATTCATTTTAGAATACATCACTGACAAGATTTCAAATATGCATTTTCATTCATGAATTGACCCACCCACCACGACCCTACAAGACCCACCCTAGTTGTAAGGATGGAGACGTTAATAACATTAGCTATTAGTTTTGCATTGTTATTTGAAAATATGTGGTTTACATCCGTTTTGTTAATAATGGAATTATATTTGGGGATTTGGTTCCATACATTGTTATAAACAGTAGGTTTTTATATAGATTTCTTTAGTTTAGCCGATTTAAAAGCCTCTTTCTGTAGTAAATTGGTGGGATTGTCTTTTTCACCCACCACAACCCTACAGGACACACCCTAGTATTACATCCAAGCCTTTTGTTTCTAAAATGAATAAATCAAGGCTTTAGATTTGTTATTTGAAAATGTGTTTGTATCTCTGTCTTTGTAAAAACAAACAAACAAACAAAGAGGGAAAAAAAAAAAAAAAACCACACACGCAACACTAGACTATATATGTGTACTTCGACCTCCCTGTTTCTAACTACAAGCCTTTATGTTCAAAGTAAATTAATCTGGGCATGATTTTTTTCCTGATCTTACCTCTCTCTAGTTGTAGAAACCTATTTCTGTCTCTTCTTCCTGAAGATATTCTCATACCTGTCTTGACTACATGTTATAGAGACATTGTTGCGCACACACAGATGTGCTTGTGCATGGCCACGTTCAGCTTAGAATGATCAAAAAAGGCCCTCACACATCAAGGCAATGTTATTGTCAACATTCAATAAAACAAACAAAATGATTATCATGACATTACCTGTAAGAAATGGTATCAGAAACAGAAGCATAATAACAGAAAATAGCATCGCAATAGTTTGCAACATGCCTATAAATTGCAAAGCACCTTAAATAAATAATTGTTCACAAACATCTACATCTCTCTTTTAAAGGATACATACAACAGTTGCTTTTGAAAGTGTTATTCATATATTCATATTCTATACCTATTGTAGAGCTCTTTACAGAGGACAAGATACCGGACCCTGGACTTGTGCGGGTTCGGATCTATATTTAAAATGGTTAGCCGGGTTAGAATGGGTTAGAATTTAAAATGGTTAGATCGGAAATTACAGCACCTACCAGAGTCAGTCAACACTCTGCATTAATATAACGCACAGTCTCACGCGCAAGAAATGTTCCCTTTCGACATTTCACTCGTACTGCGTCTTGCTAGACGCTATGGGGAAAACTCCTTTTTTCCCCCTAACTGA
>JAUMHP010000055.1:3282919-3307300 GCA_032361065.1 Enteromius trimaculatus | reverse complement strand
CCCATAGCGTCTAGCAAGACGCAGTACTCGTTCCATGTCTCAGGGAACAGTGGTTACGGAAGTAACCTATAAGTTTCTATGGCAACCGGGACTTTTACGCTGCCATAGTACAAAAAAATACACTCTTATCAGAATAAGCTATTTAAGTCTTGTGCGATCTTACTGGAGAAGAGACTGTTATTGAACATTCATGCAGTAAGTTTTACCGCATTATTCTGTGCGTTTTAAAATAAATAAATAATCTTTTACAACCTACAAAAGAAATCGTTATTGTCGTTCTAAAGGGTTAAAGCAACAGTCGAAGTTGACAAGATGGAGGGGAAAAAAAAGTTTTGCATAAGGCATTAGTCACCGACCGTGACCGCGAGTAGATCATTACAGCTGGAATAAATGTTAGATTACGAAGGGACTTTCTCTTCTATCGGCAAGAGAGAAGAACAGCCTTACATGGATGTGAATTTTATGCCAATTAAGGAGATTTGTGCACATCGCACGAAGTCAGGGAGAAGGCTACTAGCAGTAGTTAGTTACGCTAAAGTTAAGCCTTTTTACCCCCTTCGCAACTTATTTACAGTTGTTAATAGCAGTTTTCTGGGCAATAAGTGCCGATCGGGTAACGTTGCAGTCAGGTCTGTCTCTTCCCAGCCGGGTTCGGGTCTAACTAGTACATTTATGGGATTTTTCGGGTCTTCACGGGTTCGGATACCACTGTAAAATAAAATACGGGTCCGGATCGGTTCCGTCCAGCGCATTTACGGGTCTCTTCAGGTATCGGTACGAATTTTTGGACCCGCGAAGACCTCTAACGTTAGCCTATAGCACAATTCATACTAATTTTCAAACACTGCTTACAGCACTGTGCGTGATGTAACGTACAAATTTAAGGATTCACGTTAAAAAATAACTTAAATAACTGGCCATTATTCATTTAACTATTATTAAATCTAATCATTTAAATCTTACTTGATGGTAGTTCTTGTGACTCTTTCGCTTAGTCCACTGACTCTCTGCAATCTGTGTGGCCAGGAGTGCAAAATTAAAGCGTCATGATGGTAAAAAGCTGACCAGTGAATTTGAAAGAAATTAAAGCGTTAGAAATCAAATTTAACTTAAAAAATGTGACACTTTGCAACGGTCTCGTGACTCTTATATTTATAGGTGCAGGCTTGTGACGTCGTTCATTTGCATATGGTCGCCTTCTGAACACGTGACCCACCTACTAGCATTCGATCGCTAGCTTCCCTTTAAAAATAAATAGTAACCATGGAAGCAGTTTACGGATGCCCGTTCATTTTCTGACATACTGATAAAACTTGAGCATGCGGACGAGAAGACAGATGGAAAAAGTACAATAACTGTAGCAAGAACTTTGACGTGCGGTGTAAACACCTAGTTTGCGTCAGAATTCAGAAGGATCTCTTTGCCAGGAAAAAGCGGTTGGTTTATTTTGATCAGGTGTCCCTGATCGCCTCGGATGATTAAGGATAGTGAAAAAGGGCACCTTTTTATGAGCAGTGTTGCTTGGGCACATTTTCAGTCAGAATTGTTACTAATTTCTATCTCTTGGGCTCTGTCTCTCACCTGGTTGCCCGTTAACGGCAACATTTAACGTTACCAAAATTGCTTGAAAAGTTGCCCAGTGTATAATCGGCCTAACGTTAACTTATATGTTTATTAGGTGTATTAAACTAAAATTAGTGAACCGTCACCATTATAAGTGAGCTTTATGTAGCATCATATTATTACTATTATTAAAAATAATGTAGCCATTAAAGGCAGTGTTTGTGTTTACTAATTATGTGGGGTAGTAGCATAGTAAATGTATGGCTATTAAGAGGTCATATTTAGTTTATGTTCATTTTTTATATGTAAATGCAAAGAAAATGTACATTTAATGTCAAACATTAATACATTTTGAAATAATAGTTTTCTCTTTGAATAAATTTTTAAGTGTAATTTATTCCTGTGATGCATTTCTGCATCATTACTACAGTCTTCAGTGTAAAAAAAAGAAAGAAGAAGAAAAAAAGTTACTCTGTAGTTTCATTTACAGAATCAAAATGTCATAATGTACTCTGGTCATCTGCCTTTTCTGATAAAGTAGTAGGATTGATAGCCGTGTATTTTATGTTTCAGCTCTGGGGCAACGAAGACAGTTGAGCACATCATTCATGGACATCCACTTGTATGTTGGAATACATGTCATGGCTCTCTGGGAACATCAGTCTGTTTTTTAAGAGGTATACCTTAATGTTGATTACATGACCAGGTGTGCTTTGACTTAAGTTACTACAAATTATTAAGTAATAATAATAAAAAACAGTTTAAATACCTTGAACATTTTCTTGTATATCAATCCGAGTGAAATTATGAAAGAAAAAAACGATCCCTACTTTGCTTTCATTGCATGAAAAAAAACACGAATTGTATGCTTAGTAACACTTTATTGCGTTTTGTAGAACATGCCAAGTTATATTGTTACACATTGTGGAGTAAAAATGTATTAAATCTACAAAACCCAAACAAATTTCAGCACTGCATGCACTGCAATCTCTCAGTGCTTTACAGCAGGATTGATATTCACACAACTAGACATTTTGTTAAAACAACTGTAACTCAAAAAAGCCATTCATAACATTATATTATAATTTGTAATATTATTTAATATTAATATTATTAATAATTCATATTATTATTGTAACAGCCCTCCTATCCTACCTCAGCCAGGAATAATTAAAAAACAGCGAGGAATCATGAACATGTTTCATAAAATATGTGACCCTGGACCACAAAATCTTAAGTCACTGGGGCACATGTATAGCCAAAAATCCATTGTATGGGCAAAAATTATTAATTTTTCTTTTATGCCAAAAATCAGTAGGATATTATATAAAGATCATGTATAAACAGATGATGTATAAATCTCTTTTTTTGGAAAATGGACTGTTCTTTTTTTAGATACAGGATCACATAATTTAAAAAAAGAAAACAGGCTATCAAAGATGAGTGTGTTTCTTCAGCAGATTTGTATAAATTTTTATTACATTTGTAATTGGCATTACATTTTTGTTTTACCAATAAATCAGAATGATCTAACAGCTGATAAAAACATGACAATAATCCACATGAATCCAGTTCATCAGTTAACATCTTGTAAAGTTAAAAAAAAATGTGTGTTGTACCGTCACTTTAGGCAAAAATACCAGCTTATAAATCATAATCCATAAATACTTGTGGGTTATTGTGATGCTTTTATAGGCTGTTTGGACTCACTGCAGAGCATCCATTGGTGAGGGAGTGATGCAATGCTAAATGTAAGAATTCTAACAATAACTAATATAACTAATATAATTAACAAAATATCTTGCTCTGACATATCTTAATACAGGTCAGTGTCATTGTTCTGTGTTAAAATGCAGACCTGTAATATTAACACAGAACCTGTAATAAAAAGTTGCTTGAATATCTTAATTTAATTAATGCCTAGTCCTGGCTTAAGCTAAGCCCTGTTTGTGAAACCGGGCCTCTATGTCTTGGATGGCCGGGTGTATATTGCATGTTTTTTTGAGAATTACTCATTAAAAAAAAACATTTAAACCTAACAGGCATTTTTCCCTTTACTCATTCACACACACAGTCAGACCTCAGAAGTTCCTGGAGGCTCCCCAACACTGCACATGTCGCGTCTGTCCTTTCTCTCACACACTTATTTCAGCTCTAGACTTGGAGTCTCTACCAATGAGCCGATGAGCTGAATCAGGTGTGTTTGTTTAAGGGGACATGGAAAACATGCAGTGTTGTGGGGCCTCCAGGAACATGGTTGGGAACCACTGGTCTAGACACTACAGTTAAAGACAATGCAATGCAATGAGCAAATGAGCATCAAATACTCACACGTGTGCTGAACATCTTTAAAAGAGAAACACAAAAGCACCAATGAGCGAGTCTTTGCACTGAGATATTCAGGTACCTGTCTAGCCAAGCAGCGGACAGGAAATTAAAAGAGCTCATAATCAGCTCCGCTCAGAGATTATTGTGTTCTTCTCTGGCTTGTAAAAGAACTTAATATCAGCGTATCTGAGAATAACACATCACTGCTCCAGTTTTGGTTCTGAAACAGAAAAGAAAATTGTGTGTTTTGCAGGGGTGGGAAGTAACAATGTACAAATACTTTGACACTGTACGCATTTAGATTTTTCAGCTATTAGTAATTTACTTAACTATATATTTTCTTACTACTTTGACTTATTTAGTAAATTTTTACACAGATTGGTATGTTCTACTTCTTAAATTTTAAATCTAGGCTTGTTACTTTAGTTTCAATCTGCATTGAATCACAATTCGATAACAAATAACTTTTGTCTTATGATGGCCTTAGAAAAATAGATTTGTCCATGTTTTCAGAATTTGTTGTGGGTGTATGGGGTGGCCTGTATAAGTGTGAAATTTCCCGCCCTGAAATTTTATCCCAGTCCTGCCCTGTTCTATTTCATTCATTCACTGTAACTTTAAAAAAAAAAAATGAAGGTTATAAATCAATATGACGGTGCTTTTATCAGTGTGACATTAAAACAGGTAGTAGAAATGGGAAATTTTTTACTTAAGTACATGTGACAGCCCATACCACTTTACTTTAACTTGAGTAAAAAAAGTGTAGTCAGTGCTTCTAATTTTACGAGAGTACCTGTCGGGATTTGTGAAGGACTTGTATTCTTTTGCTGTCTCTAGTGTTTTATACTATATACAGTAGACTGCATGTATCTCACATTCTCAAAGTAAATATGAAATCAAGTTGCACCCTATTGACTTTCTTAATACACGCTCCTGACCTTATCATGAACTATTCATCAGAAAGAAAAACATATTTTATCAATACTTGATATCCTGCTCCACCTTTGAAACAACATTCTTTTCCAACTGATGAATATTAACTAATAAACAAACAGCTACACCGCTGGGGTAGGTAAAAAGAAACATAAATAAATAAGGCTCTCATGCTTTTTAAAGCTGTATGTGTTATATATTGTTGTATACAGCATTACTACAGTCCTATGTAATACAAGTATATATTACAGTGACCCTAAACTTTTTATCTGCCATATAGTTGTCAGTTCTATAATATAAAATGTGTATTAAAATGCACAAAAATCTACCATCCCCAAACTGTGTCAAGGTCAAATCTTGCCTAATATCATCTCTAAACTTCATACATAATCATACAGCACCAACGCTAGGACATTTTCTACAAGTGCTTTTAATATTTGTGCTGCTGAGATTAATACAACAATTGCACTCTTAACTGAGTCACTGAATACTTGAAACTTAAAAAATTGGCTGTCATTTGTGGTGGGAGAGAAAAATGGGTTTTAACTTTCAACTTCCTGTGAACCCAGCTAAACAGAGAGTGGATATTAGGAAACAGAAGACATGACAAAAACATGATGGCTAAAAAGCACTAGAGAGATATTCTGAGCAACAATAGCTAATAACATGTGACAGTAATAACTTTTTAACCTCAATATATCAACTCACACTTTCAACCAAGCTCACTTAGACGCCATTTAACTGTGTCCATTTTACTACATTTTCTTAAGCATGCTGTTTAAATTATCATCATGGTTTCCAACAGTCTTTTAATCTTACTGACAAAAGTTTTGATAGATATATGATCCTTTTTAACATGGGGTGGAAGGGGAGGTGCTGTCATGATAAAAGGTAAATCAAGCTTTCAAAGGTGTCAAATCAAAGATTTATTGTTGTTCATCTAGTGTGGAAAAGGGAACAAAATGTAGTAACTTTGGAGCAAACATTTAGCATGAGACAGGAAAAAATGAACAACGTTTCAAAGGCATAAAAGAAAATGTAAACTATTTAATTATTACTCTTATATAAAAAAACTAGAAGCTAAAGTTTGTAGACTAACTTTGATGTTGACTGGCAAGCCAACGTTGGCATGGCTGGAGCAAAAGAGCCAGAGGTCTTTGTGTCCGGCATTCTTTAACTGGCCCGCTGCAAAAAAAACAAAAAACAAAACTGCTGTTTTTCTATGGACCTTTGCTAATTTCTGTTCTAATAAAAGGCTAGGCTATGAAAATGAATAGCTAAATGGAAAAAAAAAAAGAGTTTAATGATTAGTTTACTTATAATAATATTATCATTTTAAGCAGTAATGATGGATTATTATGTGATTTGTCAAATGGTAGTTTAGCAATTATAATATATAAAAAATATAATTATGAAAAAATAGTAATAATTTTCATAATGTTTTTTATGGATCCTTGCTATTTTCTTTTCCCATTAAAAATACCTTTTATTAAGGGTTTTTAGGATTTACATTTAAAGTTAAGTACTTCAGGCATTTTTAACAGCTTGTACGAACCCTGGTAATTTTTGTTATAAACAGCTGTAATTGTCTATTCTAACAAATTTATGATGAAAATAAAAGTGTAGATACCAGTTAAACTGCACAATAAACAAACTGCAAACAATAACGTGCGCACGTCAGTAAAACATAAAAAAAAACAGTTGACATGCACTCAGTACAGGTTTGTGATATGTTCTTCTACATGTTTTGTGTTCAGTCATTAAGCTAATAATCAGATATGTTGGTTTAGCTTGCCCGTGTGAATAAAATATCTGTATTTATTTGCATTTTTAACCTATTTAAAGCGAAATTTTAATGAGCTCCTCCCGCTGTTGGTATTGCGCCTGTAGAGGCACATTTTTTCTCATCCAGTGTAAGTCTATAGGACATTTTTCATTTTTAAAAATTTATATTACGTCTAAAAAGATATAGCAACGAACTAGACCTCTGGCGAGTTTGGGGTTTGTGGCTTCAAAGCCCTAGGAGGACTAGCGTTTGGAAAATTTTAGTCACCGAAGGATAATAATCAGAATAAGTTTAAATAGTATAACTATATTTATTAAGTAATAAGATACCATAATGAGCAGTGGTAAGACACGTGTGTATGTATGGATATATTTATTAATTTATTAATTTATTAGGGGTATAGGATACAAGTATATACACTTTTCCGTATCCGTCACAACACAAGGATACGTTTTCTACATGTACTTTCACTTTGATTTGAACAAAAAACAGTGCGTCCTTGTGTCGCGGCTCACACAGAATTGCATTCACAGTTTGCGTCCAGCGGATATTCTCCAAAATACAAATTAAACCACTGATAGCAGATGGACTATTTTGATGATGTCTTTCATACTTTTGTTGAATGGGACAGTCAAAAGCCTTGTTTATATATGCTTCTTGTATATATATTGTGTTCCCTAGATTAAGTTTTACAGGTTTAGAATGACATGGGGGTCAAAAAAAAAAAAAGAAATTGTATACCTACATTAAAATTATTTTTCAATTTAATTGTAAATTATATTTCAACAATAGAAATTGTATAATTTAGAGAGTCAGAAAAAATATTTATTTAAACAGACATTAAAGGGTTGGTTCATCCCAGAATGAAGATTCTGTCATTAACTACTCACCCTCTTATCATTTCGAACCTGTAAGATCTTTGTTCATCTTCAGAACACAAAATACTTTTTTATCGACATTTATCAAATATCACCAAAGTTTTACGCACCTTTGTAATCAAATCAAGGCTACTGATCACTTTCAAGCTGTTTCAATGATGTCTTCTCACAATTGAAACACTAATTGAGAGAATATGTGAGGGGTGAGATGGTCCGATATAATCCATGTAACTTGTGTTTTGCGTTAAAAGTAGTAATAAGGGTTGATCACACTCACTTGACTCTGTGTTTCTGTTAGAACTGAGATGTTAGTTTATGGCAATCTGTCTCATCATATCAAAGAGCATCAAAAGGGCATGTATTGTCTGTATTCCTGCAAAATGTAATAATTTGTTTGGTACACATGCATTCACACAACCATTCATTTTTTTCATTAATTGTAATAATCCAGTGATCCACGGCCAGTGCTCCACACAGAGATCTGATCTCATCAAAAAACTGTGTGTGTGCACCATTTTAGTGTGAACCATTTTATATGCTCTCATGATAACACAATATGGCTTCAGATAAAACGGATTTATTATTCTGAGAGGAAAGCCACTGAAAAAGGAACAGAAAGAGTGAACACAGTTTAAGCATCATAACATCTCACGTGTGGTCTCAGCGCTGATCCCAGAAGACACAAACAGTCTATTTTTCTCTCTCTTAAACATGCGCGCACACACACATTCCTGCACAGACCGGTCTCTGTGGATCCCCCCCAAAGTAAACGGTTTGGTCTCAGTCTCTAACACGCACAGACAGCCTTAAAATTGTTTAGTGCTGCTCATGGAAGGAGTTCAAGCGTGCACTGATCTGCAGAGAAAAGCGCATATACTGTCCTAGCTTCACCTACAGATCATGATGAACAATGTTAATGGACGATGCACTACATTGTTGCTATTGTGTGCTTCAGGTGCCTGTTTATTTGTTTATTTAATATATTCTTTTATTTATTTATATAAACAAAACCTACTTTAGAATCAAAATAATTTTTGACAGCAATTCCATAACATTACCCTAATGCAAAGAAAAATAATGCTAAAAACAGATAAATTAATTTAGTAAAATTAATACAATTAAAATTATTAATATTATATATATATATATTTTCTAGATTTAGACATTCTTTGAATTGAGTAGTTTTGCCAAAAATCTGTTTGTATTAGCATATTAATTACAAATTTTATTTTTTATAAAAAAAAATTCCGGGAAAACACAAGAAATACAGAATTACAGCAACATTTTTTTCTTAATAATCATTGAAATACTGTTAAATAAATAATTTTCCTCATGTAAAACGATGATAGCAATTGAATGCACAGCAAAATTCTGTACTCTTGAACAGACATCCCTGAATTCATGCCATATTTATGATGTAAAAATATAGGCTAATATGGGTTTTCATGATGCGTGTTATTATCTTTGACTGTTTTCTAAAGCCTTGGGACAGACGTTTCATGTTAGGAGTGAATCACAGCACAGAAACAGACACAGTTCTTGCATAATGCAGTCCAATAATCTCATGCATTTGCTTTGTTGTTGTTTGCTGTGAACGCTCCCCCGTGTGACACCGCAACATCACTCTATACCAAGAGAATTTACAAACATCCATCTCTTCCACAAAGATTAACACTGAAATTGTACCAACACAACTATCTATCCTCCCATAGTCAGGCCTGTCTGTTCAGCGTATCCACACTATTGCCCCCCAAAAAACATTTGGCCGGTCTGGAGAGCAGAGCACATAAAAGATGCAGCGAAGAGCTTGTGTAGAATTGTCAGATTGTCAGGTGGTGGAGCGAACGAGAGAACGCTCGGCTGTCTCTGTCGTTTTCGCTAATGCAGCTTCACCCTGACAGCGGCAGGAATGTTCCCCGGCTCACGGCCAACTCAAAGCGCAGGTAGAACGGAGCAAAACATCCATTTTTCATTGGGATGTTTTCCCTGGGAGCCAGAAGACGCTTTAAAAATCTGCCCTTGCCGGGAAATTGTGCATTCTGCGGAGTGGCCTGGGTGCGAACAGAATAAAATTTGAATACAAATTGATTTACTTTCAGACGGACAGCAGTTTTGAGAGTAGATAAAAGTGCGCTTAAAGACACCAAGTCCAGTCTCTGAGCAATTTTCTTCCACGCAGACTAGCTTTCCGACAGGCCTCATATTTAAAACATAGGTTAAAGATGCTACAAGCTGTTAGCTGGAGACCTCGACACCGAGACGCACTTATGTCGAACGTAAGAAGTCGCGCTTGCCGCTTTAGGCTCGCCGCTCTCGAACAACCACTCCTGTGGTGTGATACATTGCTGCTTTCCAACGGCTACCTTTGAGATACTGTTTTAGGTAAAGCTTTGGCTCTGTTAGAGCAATCCTGATAAGAGATGGCTATCTTGCTGCTCTCAGTGAATGATGAATACTACACACACCATCAGAACCTCACATGAATGCGGTTCTCCAAGCTTTGTGCACACAAGCCAAATCCCTATCCACACACTACAAACCTGCCATCAAATACCGTACATCCCAGTCCTGTAAAGCAGATCATCTTCCAGAGCTTTGGAGAACTACTCTCTAAAAAGCATGGTTTTGCAGTTCTCTTTCAGATATTTTTATGCTAAAATAGTTACACGATAGGTAGGGCTGGGCAATATATTGCACAATAAATTCATGCGCATCTTGTCAGTAAAGCCGGTTATATGATTAGCGGTAAATCTCCATGTTTTCAAATGGAGCGGCAGTTAATACACAGAGCCGTCGATCACTTACAAGCGACACAATATCACGTTCAGTTTTGTGGGCGATTCATTTATGAAACTGAACCCTATATGTAAGTGTTCTACGGTTTTAATATAAAAATTGTTTTCAGGTTCTGAATAGAACTGCCATGTGTAAAGAACCATGATTTTTAGCGTGTGGTTCTCCAAAGCTCTTTGCCCAGCCCTGACATTAGGATTCTTTATTCTTGCTATTTTTGACTGTAAAAAATTCTTTCAAAGCCATCAAATTATTGATTTTCTGGAGATCAATCATTCAGCAGGCTATCAACATGTTCTTAACATTGCATGCGTGTTAAGAACATGTTGATAGCCTGCTGAATGATGATGCATACATGCCTGCTGAATAATTTGTATACACCAAACATCAAACACAGCATTAAATATTGTACATCCTAGTCCAATATAAAGATAATGATCATTATCTCTGAGTGCTTTGGAGTACTAACCTCTAGAAAAAAAGGCGTGGTTCTTCTTATCGCCCTGAAGAGATTATGTTAGCCTTTAGGATTCTTTTTTCCTCACCATTTTGTTTTTAAATCTGTCAGTGTCGAAAATTCTTTCAAAGCTGCCTCATTACAGATTTTCTGGAGCTCAACCATCCAACTACACAGACTGTCAACACATTCTTAACAGGCATGCGATAGCCTTCTTACACACTTCAAACACTGTACATTACAGTCCAGTATACAGCAATTATCTCATAGAGCTTTGGAGAACTAGAAAAATAATACTGGTTAGTGTCAGTTCGGTTTAATACCATATTCTACTGAAGCACCAATTTATGCTTAAATGGTTGTTTGTGTTATACTTTAGAATTCTTTGATCCCGCCTTTTTATCTGTAACTGTCAAAAATTCTTTCAAAGCCAACTCATTATTGATTTTCTGCAGTTCTTTTTAGATTCACACCATGCTGAAGACCCGGTAAAAGTTTTTTGCATTACACCCAAGGATTCTTTAATCCTTCCCATTTTTTTTTTGTTTTACGAATTTGTACGAATTAGCCACCTCGTGAAATATGTACGAATTGCTGTGAGATCAGGTTGGTTTTATAGTAAAAAAGGTATTTGCATTAGAGTTTTTGTACTTTGTAAATCTGTAACTTTAAATAATAATTTTAAAGCCACCTCATTATTGTTTTTATGGAGCTCAACCATCAACTATAAAGATTGCCAATACATTCAGGTATGCAGTACCGTTATTAAAATGTCTACCAGTCATGTAAGTCGAGATATAAAATTTATGATCCATTACTTACAAACATTATTTATTCATGTTCACTGTAAATTATCAATTATTAATGAATTTAGCAAATAACTAGAGCACTGTCATTTTGCTCCAATTTCCCATATCAATTAAAAAAACTAATTAACATCAGTTCACCATCAGTGTTTAAGGCTACAATGTATAATAAGAAGGCATTACTTAAAGAAATGCTATGTGTAAATGTTCTTTATTATATGGTTGTGCTAGTGTTACAAGCCGAAGAGCCCTGATGTGCTACTGTTTCGAACCATTTTCTTAAGAGTGTATTTAACAACATCTCTTCTCGCAATCTGCAGGTTTTTCCTCTCTCATTTAACTTGCATTCTCCTCATTTGTGGCTCTCTGGGGAACGCAGAGGCAGGAACAGTGTCTTTGACTTTTGAGAAGTGTAACCTGCACAGACTTTGGTTTCATAATAGTGTTCGAAACACCTTTTGTCTACTCTCTGGGCTTGTGCTTCTTTTGTTCTGGAAAGTTCTTCCCATTCACATCAGGCTTGTGAGTGATAGCACTGCGAGATGCCTTCGGTTGCAACAGACCCGAACGTGTCTCTGGAATGACAGCGAGGAGTGATTAGCGACTGCCTTGTGATGTTTCCACTCGCGTGAGACTTCGATTCCAGAGTTTTAGTTTTCCTGCCCATTATTCCAAGCTTAACACTCACACTAAAAAAAAATAAATCAGAGTGCGTAAGTTGCAGAGAAATGAAAACGGAGTCTATGATCAAATCTCACCATTATCCTCCACTGACAGGGCGAATACCAGCTCACAAAATGAATAGTGTGCGGTTGCTAAGCAACGTGCAGATTCTGATGATAACCACGTACTGTAACATGAAGAGAGAACCTGAAGTCTGATCACATGACTGTGACCGAGCAGAAAATCATAAAGTGCTGTTATCGACTTCTAAATTATGTTGGCGGGAGCTTTATGACGGATTTCAAACAATCGTGTTAGCCCGTGTTTGCTCGCTGGATGCTGGATACTGATTGGCCACTTAAAGCAGCTGGAAATTACATGGAGCAGAAACCACAAAAGGAACATTGTGTGGGAGAATTCAGTTCATGGTCTGTTGGATCAGTGTCAGCTGCTTTGACTTCTTTTTATTTATTACTTTTGGCTGTTGTTCCATTTTAATGTAGGGTACAGTAAAATGTATGACTGAAATATAAAGGATAAACTGTGAGCCAGACTCAAACTTCTGGCACCAGGATTGTAAATTTGGAGCGTTAATTTGTCAGGTGTCAGAGTGTACATTTGCCAAGTAGCACACGTTTCTGGACTTTTAGTTAGTCATAATGCAACAATTTCATTCTTGAGGCTCTTTCACAGAACAACCTGAATATAATCTGTGTTTGTTGAAACACACAGAATAAAACTGAATATCACTTTACAATAAAGTTTAAGTGACAGCTGTTTGTTCACTGTCATATGACATTTTTCCTTCTCATCCATTCAGTTAAAGTCTGTGTGGCCCAAATGTAGTTTGAACCATTACATTCTTCATAATATGAAATGACAGAAACGTATTGTTACTTTATTTTATAACTATACTTTTAATGCATTAGGTGACATTTTTACAGCATTCTAGTTTCTTTCAGATATTTAATTCATTTTTATTATTATTTATTTGGAAAAGTCTTAGTCTAAGTTTTTTGAAGATAAATCTTTAAATGGATCATTGCTTCTCCATAAAGAGAGAGAGAGAGAGAGAGAGAGAGAATATAAACTATAATGATAGAGAGAACAATTAATGGATAGAACAATAAAAAGATAGAATGATGTATATATATAGAACAACAGAATAGATAGATAGAGATAAATATATATATATTTTCTTTTTTTTAAATCACTTTTCTTTACAAGTGTAACCATTAATTGACTAACAGAAAGCTCTACGCCAGCAAACACTAAACATGACAGACAATAAGATTTGAGATTTGTCACATGTCTGCAGCCACTACAGCTACACACTTTGTGGCACTAATGCACTAAAAACTATACAAAAAAAACCTGGCATTAAACGCTAAAGTTCAGGATCTGCAAACTGCATTAAAGATACAAAAGGCGCACAAGTTCGAAAATGATTCTAAATAAAATGCATGCTTTGAACTGAAGGCCTTACCCACGATTAGTGAATTTCGATCAGGAACATGTCCTACTTAGCAAAATCACAGAAAAAGTGTTGAGCATATTCGCTAACTACTGGGCGTAACTGGGTAAACATCAAGAAATTGCACTAAGAGCTTGCTGGTGCACATCTCAGTCTTTGACTCGTCGTGTGTGCATGAATCATTTTGCAACTCCAGTCTCTGATTCATGTTTTCATTCATGCGTCTAGGGTTTTGGCTGCTACAAAATAGATTTATCATACAGTATTCATCTACTACCAGCTTCAGCACAGCTCACTGGATTTTCAGAGTGCAAAACTGTGCCATTAGGAAGTTGCTCTCAGAGCCTGGTATCTTCCTAGTAGGGGATCCTGACTGTAAGTATCAATAAGCATCACAAACCCACAAACCACAGTCAATGAGCTGGTACGGCTTTCACAGCACTGAAGAAAACAGTCAGCAGCACATGACCCAGTGCACAGTAAATAACACACTGACACAATATGGTACAATAGGCCATGAATAACAGCAACTAAAAATGTTGATCCAGCTGGGAATTTTAAAAGTGTATTGTTATCACAAGGCCACTTCGTAAGGAAGACATACAAATATTAGACAAGAAAAATACTGTTCAAAATTTTGGGGTTAGTACTATTGTGTAGTACAGTACTAACTGGGAGGCGGGCTTAACCTGCGTCCATCAGATGCCTCTGTATACTACTGGACGAATCTACAACCAATCAGACCACTCATCCCGATGACGTATGTGTAGCGACGGAACCTGAAGAAACCGTAACCAATTGTAGCTAGCTTCATTAAAGCAGTAGGAAAACGTCTTTCTCAAATTTCTCAAAACAGCTGCAACATCAGAGTCGAACGATTGTTGCTGCTCGTTACATGCCATGTTTTAAAGCTGGTATGGTTTTGGGTCGCAGAACTGCTGCTTAGTTGGGGACACCTGATTTCCAGTCATTATCGTCGTCTTGACTACAGAGACCGTCTCTGCATTTGATAAATAATGTTTAATTCTCGTCATTACTCTGTTGTTCTATTTGATAATGTTCAGTGATTTGCTACAATCTGTATTGTTAAAAGCGCTATATATATATAAAAGTGACTTGACTTTGTCTGAGCTGTGTGGCAAATATGGTGGACTTTCCTTAAAAGGAACTTTGGTTCAAATCACTACGTTAGAGTAGTAGTATGTAAGCTTAGAAGAGCAATATGTAATCTTAGGTACACAAGGCAACTTTTTGAGCTATTGTACAAAGCAACTTTTTTTTTTTTTTTTTTTAGAACATTGCTTGGGCACTTCTGGATATTTGTTGGCCCTGTGTCTCACCTGGTTGCTCGTTGACAGGAACATTAACCCAAAGTTGCCCGGCAACATTGCTCAAAAAGTTGCCTAGTGTATCATCAGCCTTATGGTACTACTATGCACCCTGTAGAGGTAAAAACTGTAATCTAAAAGGTACAATTTTGGCACATTTGTACTAGTCTTCATAATCATCAGGCATTTATCACATCATACAGTAGGTGCAATGTCACCAGTCCTAAAAGTCAGATTGCAAGCACTTTACTGTAGCATTTTCAAAAAATCCTTAAAGCGTATTTACTGTCAATTTAGTGCATTTCAAATAGTCAACCTTTTGATCATTAGACGCCTCCCAAAGCTCAAGAGCAGAAAAAGCAGAGAAAAACACAAAAAAAGTGGAGCGAAAGCTATAGAGAGGAAGTAAATAAGTCATATTGTTTTCTCCCCCTGACTATTTATGAATGCATCTAATGCTCTAGGTGACAGTTTTTGGTTTAACATTTAAATAATTTTTCCATCAGAATTCCATTCGTGACAGAGAAGGATGAGATGTAAATGTGCAATGAAATTTCACCGCAGAGAACATCCCACGATCCTCCTCGGCACATGCGCGCGCTATACGTCAGGCCCCGGCCGCCCGGCACTGTTTTCCATGCCATAATGGAACCTTTGCTTTCTTTTCATTTACATTTGTTTGAACAGGGCACCTGGCATGGCACAGAAATCATTGCACAGCAGAGGAACTATTTGCATTGTAGCTCCATTTGCTCCAATGAATTTTTCAAAAAGATGTGACAACCTCATGCATACTGATACGATGCCTCTGTTTTGCATATGGCTCCAACGAAACTGGTCTTAATCTTGCGTTAAGGCTAAAGCACCTAAATGAACAGTTTGAGAAACCCAAGACGTGAGAGCCCGGAGTTCTGAGGAAGACACAAGACGAGGGCCGACTTAAATAAGTGTCCCCGTCTCTCGAGGTTACAGCACAAGCTCCTCGGCTCCGGCACTCACTAAATAATGAGACAAGACAAGAACAGTAGAACTAATCTAACTGCTTTAAAGAGTGCGAGAGACTAGATGAGTGAGAGGAGAGGGAGAGTTGAGGTGAGGCGATGCGGGGAGAGAAAGGAGAAGATAAGACATAATCAGGCGTGAATACAATCTACAAAACGTACAGATATAATTTGGTATTCCAGCAAGGGCTTCTGCCTCAGCAGCGAGGCAACGCAATCATCATTTGCAGGAGAATCTGCCGAGAGTTCCTTTAGATCACTGCTGCTCAAATGCATCAATCAAGATCGCAGACAAACCCCACGATCAGTGGCTTTGTTCAGACACACAGTGGAAATAGTTTTGTTTGCCATACCATGGTAAATAAATACGTTTCTACTATGAAACTACTACAGATGCAATTTTACCAATCAGACTACAAACAACTAAACAAATGAGAATTGGATCTGTATATGTGGTTTTCATCAGGTTCATAGGATCAGGTTTTTGCTTTTCAATCCACAAGCAACTCGACATTTGGATCTAGAGTCAAATCTATTTTATTGTTTGTAGTACACATACCAGAAAACTGATTTTTTTGAATGTTGTACAAACAGACCTGACTTTTTAGAACCACTAAAAAGTCAAGTCTGTTTGTACAAGATTCAAAAAATCAGGATTGTAACTCTGTTGACACAGTTTTTCCCCCTTTGTTCTTACTTCAAACTCAATGGACTTAATAGGTTTGAGTCAGCTCCTGCTTGCAGGATCATTGGAGATCTGGTTTGTAAAAATCAGATTTGCAGTTTAATATATACACAACTAAAGATATGAATGAGATATGACAATAGCTTGTCAACTGAAAATAATTAAGAATTCTACACAAATAAATGGATTTGAATCATATTTGTTTGGATTCATATGTTTAGTTTGAACAGAAAATCTGGTTTTACAAACCTGGTCATCAAAAAGGAGCTGACTCAAATCCAATATGTTTGTAGTCTGAACAGTATGAAAGAAGGGAAATCTTATGGATTTCTCAGGTTTGCAAAATTCGAAATGTATTTTGCTCTTTGCTATTAAACATATGGATGTTACAATTAAACTAATCCAACTACAAAATCCATTTTATAGTCTAGCACCACAAAAATAAATAATAAATAAAAATGTATAATAAAATAGATATAAACAAATTAATAATTAAATATAAATGAATTAAAATACAAGCACACATGCAAGCATACAACAAAACTGGTTGGATCACCCTTCTGCTGTCATCCTTCTGCTGTTCAGCTGATAAATAACTGAATGAAATTGAAACACATTGCATGACTTGAGTGTGATCCATACTGATTCATCTAGTTTGTATTGCCAGAAGTCCTTGTGTTTTAATATTTTTTGTTAGTTTTGAGCTTTAAACAGATACATCACACTTGCTCAAAGTACTGAACAAACCAACCCTTAAGCCAGCAAAAATTCAATAACTGTGTTATTATTTACTAAATTATGCATCTGTAAAAACTACTCTTCAACTGTAGAAACCTTTATTCCAAAAGCCGGCCAATCTGATGTCAGCAAACCAAACACGTAATATAATCGACAGCCTGAAAGCTTCCCTGAATGCTCTTTTCATGCATGGTATATTAAGGAGTCATTTGGAGCACCTTTAATACACACTATCATGCCAACAGAGACTGTTAATAGTAAGAAGAATAATGTGTCAGTAGAGAGACGGAAGTATTGATGTTTAACAGGCTCAGGTGTTCGATATAATTGACAACAACAGCTGCCATGAACCAGCCAAGCATTTCTCTGTCTATTACAAGTCCAATTGTCTTTAAAGAGCTCAACGCCTCACGGACTCAGAAAAACACCCTGTCTCGAAACCCCCATTAAACCGGAAAATAATGACTGAGCGCAAATGGACCGAGTTCTATTCGCAACATGAATTACATCATACCGGTAAATAGAGTGACCCGTCCTAATTAGAGGACAGAATAACAGGATTGTTACAGTAATCTCGGCCTGTTGCTCTGCGGCGCCGCTGTCATTGACTGAGAGTGAAAAAAACAGTAGCGGGAACTCGAGCTAAATCTATTCATTAGCCATAGTCTCCAATGCAATCAATAACACGCCTTTCCAATTACACCGGCTGAGATCCGCAGGAAATTTGTGGTGTATTTAAAGCGGTTAGCAGCATGGACTGCTGCGAGAGTTCTTCACTAGACTCCCCTCGAGCCTAACAAACTAGATACGTAAAAACAGCTCTCACCCCTTACTGGGTTCTTCTTATTTTAATATGTGCTCTGAAAATGTGTTTTCATCTTCCTAATTGACTGCAGATTCAATACGGCCTCAGCTGTGATTCACACAGCACTTTTTTTCCTTCCCCGGAGCTGTAGAAATTCTTTATATGCTTTTTAATCAATGTTTTCATAGATACATCTGCGGGAAATGATCAGGATAATGAAATATAACGCAGTCTGTTTACATCCACTTCAGCAACCCAATCTCGCCACGGAGATTGTGGTTTTCGGCTTAAGGGGCAACAGACGTAAACACTGTATTGTGTTTACAAAACCCTCAATAAGCGACTATTCAAAAGTCAGCTAGCACGCTGAATAAGAGCATTAGAGTGCACATTTTAGGGTGAATTTGTCACATTGCATGACTCCACAGCCATTTTGTGGAAGCACAAGCAACCAGAATCCTTCCCTTAACGTGACAGAAAAAAACGTCTTCAATTCGGAGAAAATCTTATGTCATTTGTTTGCCACTTGGTCCGATAGCTGATGATCAGTTATTAACTAAAACCACTAAAAGCTTTCAGTAATTGAAATTAAGCTGAATAAAACTAAATCTAAATATTTAATAAATGGAAATTTTAAAAGAATTCTTGGCATCCTACTGAAATAAAGAAATTTAAAGCGATGTACTTAAATGACTAAAACTGAATTAAGTGTAAATTGAGCAAAAGTGTAAAGATGAGCAATTAACTTATTTCAGAAAGCATTGCTAATATATGAAATATTTAAAAAATGTAATAAATTAAAGTTTTATTTCAAATGCCACTTGGGCTCATCTACACAAAAGGCAGGGCTTTTCCCTATCAGATCTTATTTTCTAAGTTAACAAAGTTAGTTAAGCTAATTGGCTCAGTAGTTTCTGCAGCACAAACACAAGCGTGCTGGCTACCATTGTTGTTGCTGTTATGTAACGTAGCGGTGTCTGACTAGTGTCGAGACATGGGGCGATGACATCATCATTTCACTAAATATATAGATTGGCTGTACACATGAAATGCAAGGGTGTCGTTTTCAGATTTAGCCACTGTGGGAGCTGGTTTCAAAAAATTGCGGTTACTCATCAATCCAATCAAAAACTATACCTAATCCAAAAACAAATTAAAAGCAAAAATAATTAAAAACATCTAAAATAAAACCAGCTCAATGAAAAAACAAAATCCAATACAATCTGAAACAAAAACAAAACTAAAAAACTATTACAAACAACAAACTCAAACCAAAAAATCAATTCAAATAGAAAAACAAACAAACAAACAAACAAAATGGCAGCATCTGGATGAAACGCCAATACAATACAAACTTTTACGTATACAGCTAAATGCGTGTGTACGGGCCCAAATATTTTTAGATTATATAACTAAAAATGTAACTACCAAAAATTTTTGGAAAGTCAAATAAAGCTTAAAATTTATATAATAATTAGATGAAAAAAAATAACTTAATTGTTAACAATTTAAATCTAATATACACAGAAAACAAATTTACATTGACGTTACGTTGAAAATGACTAAAACTACAGTAAATTAAAAATAAATTAATGTTTTGCTTGTGATAGCTAATAATCAGTTCTTATTGTTAACTTAAGCTATTAATAATCGCTTTTGTTATTTCAAAGAAAAGGTAACTTAGTAACATTAGATGAAAAACTAGCTATTTGCCAAGCCAGTATGTTACTGTATGCATTTTTAAGCTTAAGTTGAAGTAATAAAGTTATTAAAACTAAAATAAAAATAAATTAAAGCTAAATAAAAATGTTGGGTAACAAAGACAAAAAGCACATAAAATTTCTGAAAATGCTGCCAAAAATTAAAAGCTAATTTAAATACAACTGTGTATAAACAATACTACAAAACAACACTGCGAATGATAACATAATCAGCAACCAGGGCAGAAATGGAGGTACATAAACATTTCATTTTTGCCCAGACTATGAATGGATATTCTTCATGTCAGTGCAATCAGTGTGACGGCCGGTCACCAAGGAAACGGACAACAATTCTCAGAGGCATAAACTGCGAGAAGTGCTGTTTTGCGTCACCCGATGGTTTGTGTGCAACAGCAGCCCGTCGTTTGTCTTACAGGCACATGCACACACATTCCCTTTTCCGAAACAGTGATGATAATGCTGTTTATATCATCTCTCACCGAACGGACAGGGACAATCACAATTATCTGGACATATCTGATGCGCTTGTGAGCGTGTGCGGTGACAGCCCTATGTGTTTGCATGTTATAAATAGCCCTGTTGTAGCTGGGAGGAAGGGAGTGTGAGCAACTGAACGTGTGCCATAACAATGCTATGATGTCTTCCTGTGGAGACCTGCACCCCTGGCCCCGCCCCCCACCTGCTTTAGCTGGGTAATGAAATATGTCTGCTGTGATGTATGGCTGCTGGATAGCTCCAAATCGAAAATTGAATCACACTAACTTAATTTGCGGTCGGGGCAATCAAATTACTTGTTTTGGCCAGAGTATTTCAACCCGTGCTGGCGATGAATTCATCTTGGTGAGAGGCCTGTCACAGAGAGGCATGTTTGTGGGTACCACCTCCAGCTGTAGAGAGAGCTGTGTGGTCCAGGGGGCAGCAGGATGCTGGCGGCCACTGTACCGAGGGTATTATCATCCAAAAAAAACTGTAGTGATGAGCATCCTGAGGCTGGCTATCCAAGGTCTCCTAGGAACAGTATTGGGACAAAAAAAAAAGCACTGTTATAGATATTGCACTTCCATGCGTCACACTTTTAATGTTTTGGACACTTAAATACGTTAATTACATAGCATAAAAAGCTCAAAATTAACTCAAAACAAAATCCAAAATAAAACCATATAAAACAAAATCTTGTTTGCAGAGGCAGGTGTGCAAAATCTAGTAAATGAGCATTTCTGATAATTATTATAATGACTTCTTGACTATTTCAAAACATTGCATTGCCTCATTTATTCTCAGTTTGGTTGCACAGAGACTTCTTTGTCAGCAATCAAAGCCTGCAAAGCATTGCCACTTGTGGAACACCTGTGTATCACTGTAAGTCACTCAAATCCTGTTGGAATATCTAATAATACAATATTACATCAAAAAGACGACAAAATTTCTTAAGGGGTAAAAAAAACTGCAGCCTCTTTTATTGCTTGAAACAAACTATTTAAAAAACTAAATAAATAAATAAACATAAGATTGGAAAATTAACTCCTTGTCCCCCACCGCTCTGCCCATTTTGTATGTTTCTCTTGTCGCTTCAGACATTTGTTCTATTCGAATGTATGTGCCCTGCAAAGACATCACTGGATATACATGATTCCAGTCGAAGCAATTCAAAGTGTGTTTAGGTGTGCGAGATGTAATTTAAATTGTATTCATTTATTTACAGCACAAATACATCAATGAATGTTCTGAGGTGAAGTAAACTTTAACAGAATTCCCCTGCTCAGGGATTAGGGAGTAGGGACCATGTCGATTGGAACACATTATAAACTCTCTTCTAACGAGGAGAGAGATTAACAAATGCGCAAGCATTGGGATTGAGAACGGCTGGTTTTTTATAGTAGGTGATTAATAACAAAAACTTTTACATAAAAACAGACATAAACCTAATAACACACAACGAAATAACCCAAACCAACGATTTAATTTGGATTAAGCTAATCCAAATAATTATTTGCTTATAAACAGATTTTAAAAGGTGACTTAAGTGTTCAAATACTTTCTGGACTATTCGCATTCACATGAAACCGAAACATATTATGCTAGTACATGACCCTGAATAGCAGACCTATCAACTCTAGCACCCTCTGTAGTACTGGAGTAAAGTCACCGCTACAGTAAAAAGTAACATACTTGAATAGAATATGGCTTTAGTACACAAAATCCTTTGAAAAAAGTTTCAGCTTCAAAGTTTAGTCTTTAGAGTTTAAAACAGAGAGATATCACTAGCTCAAACTTTCCAAAGCGGCCTCCAAAGAGCGTTTGAAGAATGCTTGTGGCCGCTGCAAAGCTGTCTTCAGAGCGCAGATGGTGGAGAGTGAGATGGCCACTTGTTTGCATTCCCCGTCGACGCCTGCGCCGCTCGAAGAAAGAAAATCAATCAGTGTGACAGACTCATCCACCTCTCAAACACTCCAGCACACTCTCACCTGTCACATCATTTATCCAACACAACTGACAGGGCTGGACACACACACACACACATATTGCCACACCTGATACCACACTCGCCCCGTTTGGTCTCTTCTCTGGAGTTTCATCCTTTTAGTGCTTCTCTCTTCAAACCATTTATCAGCACTTTAAGCATTTTTGAAGAAGAAAAAGGGAATATTTGAATCAGGCCACATTTGAAACTCGAGCAAGCCTGGAAGGAACACAGAAAACAGAAATGTGCCTCAACAACGAGGCTGCTAAATGAACACAGACACACACACAGTTGTTTAAACACAAATTTAAACACAAAGACACATTCTCTCTATATTCAATAGCCTGTTTAAATATGTATTCAGGCTCCTCTGCTGTCTCTCTCATGTTTTATTGAGAGATTCAGGCCATGTGGGGGTTTGGAAGGAAACCCTCCAATTTAGGATTAAGTTTAAAGCTGTAAACCCATCTTCATCTCTTCATCATGAATTCAGACTCAGAACTGCCGCATTCATAACCTCACAACACATTCATAAAGCCAGTTTGGCAGCTGTCATAGACCATCAAAGAGATGAGCATTAGCATAGGAGGATCACATAAAAGTTATTGTAAAAGTCCTGTAAACGTTACACAAATTTAACCCATTATTATAACTAAAACTATCAAACTTTGTATTATTAATAAAGAAAAAAAGTGCTAGCAATAAATACTAAAAAAAAAATAAGTTAAAAGAAATAAAACTAGATGCTAAACATTTCTACATTTTTAAATAAATGAAACAATTCACTAGGATGCTAAAATGGCATTTACAGTTGGTTGTTAAGTGACAATATAGTATAATATACAATATCACTTCTAATGAACGAAAATTATACATAAGAGGAAGCTGTTTAAAAGAGATGCAGGTACTAACCAGGACTGTATCTAAAAACCATCACATCTGCATCTCAACTGTCCTGTTTCTACCAAAACTGTTTGTCGAGAGCTCCACAGGGTCAATATGCATGGGCGGGCTGCTGTAGCCAAGCTAGCAGTCACTCGTGCAAATGCCAAATGTTGGTTCCAGTGGTGCCAGCATCACAAATCTTGGGCTTTGTTCTCTGAGGAGACCAACTGTCCTTCCCACATCCAGGAGAGTATAGAGAAGCCCCAAAAAGGTTTAACACCTAGACCACTGTTTGCCCAGAGTTAGCTGCAGTATCATGGCATTTTGTACTGTGCTACATGGACACGTCCCTTCCAAGAACTTCTGAATTATTCTGGAGGACCATGTGACCCTAATGGTTCAAACATTGTACCCTGAAAGTGGTGCTGTGCATCAGGATGATAATGCACCAATACACACTTCAAGACAACTTCTAATGAAATTATGTTCAACCAGCAGTGAGTTAGAAGAACTTATGAGTTATCAACTTAAAAATGTTTGTTACAAACTAATATCAACTCATAACATATCAGAAACTCTTTTAAATGTCAAACATAAAAGCATTACACGCTTACAGACCTTTAAAAACACATAAAATAGCACTTAATTTCAACATTTAATTTCCTTATCCAGTCCTGATGGGAACTAAACATGCTGGGAACTACGAAATCCACCACCCACTTTTCAAAGTTAACAGTTATTAAAGAGATTCGAGTTTAAATTACGCACAATATTAAGTTAATGTAATGATCAACTAAACTCAAGAAAATGTTTGCAACTTAAAAGGTTTAAATTATTAAATTAGAATTTTTATGTTTAACATTTTTTTAGAGTAAACATTATTTACCTAGTTAAAATGTAATTTTTCATTTTTAAAATGCAAGACATTTCTATGAAGACATTTTACAAACCAATATTTTAAATTCCTTTCATACAGCTCTCAAATCTCACCCTAATATGCAGGGATGTGATTTTTTCCGGATTAATCCGGAATTCCGGATTTTCCGACCTAAAAATGTGACCTATGTGAATCATGC
>JAUMHP010000055.1:3237097-3274908 GCA_032361065.1 Enteromius trimaculatus | reverse complement strand
CCTCCATGATTTCTAAGTAAGTGAACTTGCAAAATCACAGGGTGATCAAATACTTATTGACCTCACTGTATATATATATATATGTATGTATTTAGCAATGATACTTTTTACTATTCCAGCTTGATAAAGACAAGGCAATTTTAACTATAATTAATTTAATTTTACATCCTAATTTTTGATTTGGTTAATGAGTAGTCTTGTCACACAGCGTACCATAAAGACACATGGTCATTATCACAAAATAGACCTTAGATAAAAATAAGCTGAAAGGGATGTACTTACTGTACAGTATTTACAGTGACATGCACTGAAACTACAGTGTGTTTCCCCCAGAAAGACACCAACCACACGTAGTTAAACAACAATACAATCCATTTAATACACTGTACTTCCCTCACAACCTTGCTTTCAAATATATTCCAGGTCCTTTTTTTTAAAAAAACAACAACAATTATTTACTTTTATTCATGCCGTAGGATAGGTTATAAGTCAGCTGGTTAATATCATACACACAAGTCCATCAGAGTGATCAAGTATCAACCCTAAAGGTGTTTATTATGCAGAAATAACCAACTCTATCTTATCCTGTCCTGCATAACAAATTAATTAAACAAAATATCAATTGTGCGGAAACAAGCTATTCTTTAAAGAGATATATATCAAGCAGATGAAAAACAGGCCTAACAACAATTCTGTCAGGACCACTATCATCAAGGACGACTGACAATTAGCAAGTTTGAACTGGTGGTATGGCCCTGTGTTGGGCAAGCAGGAACAGTAGCGGTAACCCCACGAGTAACAGAACAGAACCAACATAAATGCATTGCAGAGATCATTAACGGGAAAGGAAAGGACGTGACAAGTGCCCAGGTGTGTTTTCCATACTTGGAATTTGTGCTCTGCATTTAACCCATCCAAGTGCACACACACAGCAGTGAGAAGTGAACACACACATGCACACACCAACCGTAAACATTACGGAGAGAGCGCTGGTTAGTCACTAACTGGGTGCTGGACCTGGGACTCGAACCCACAACCTTTGGGTTAAAGATCCGACTCTCTATCCATTAGGCCACGGCTGCCCCTGAAGGAAAATATATATTAAATGAAAATGTCCAGCTTGAGCAGTCCTGGCATGAGAAATAAAATGATTATTTCAAGAACAAGGCAAATTTTATTTTGATCATGTTGTAAAAACACACATTCAATAAACAAGGAGACGTTGATACTGTTTCCTATGCAATGACGTTAGCCAATCAAAGGACCCATTTTAGAAAAAGATTTTTCCATATATATATATTTTATTTATTTATTTATTTTTCAAAAAAATGTATTCAAATTATAAATAAAACTCAAGGAACATAAAAAAATGTCATGAATTTCTTTTTTACTGTATTATTAACCTGAAAAAGTTACTGTAAAATATTTGTTCTCGCTCTTATTCAAATTTGTTATGTTGTTATGTGGCAGTGAGGATGACACTTAATAAATTCAATTATTTATGAAACAATTTTTTTTTTTCTTTTATTCTACCATTTTATAAAAGCAATAAGCCATTCAAAGCTGAGCACAGTGTTTTTACCACAGCTAAAGAGATTAAAGCCTAAAAAATGTAGTGGATTGTTGAATTTGAGTTTATTGTGTCATTCAGTGTTTGGTTGCGTGCCGTTACCTTCGGTCCCCTACAACACAGAGACCCCTAAAGCAGAAAGCTGCTGACATGTAAAGGCCAAACATTTCACATAATTCAAAATGACTCATTTAAAAATCTTCCTTCGTCATTTCTCACGAGGACAGCATACCGCAGAGGCCCAAAACACTGTCCCTGTCAGTCCGTCAGCGGACTCTCTCTCAGTTCACTCTCTCCACGGACTTACTTGTCACCCAATATCAGAGTGTCTGTGAACTCACCTTTTGTCCTTCTGTCTCTTTCCCCCATAAGTGTCCTGGTGTTTGACAGGGACGGCTAAAAATAAGCAACGGGCTGCACAATTAGCTGCTATAATGTCCCATAATTCCCCCCCCTGAAATTTGCAGGATCCAGGAGTGCCTATCAACACCTTGGACGTAGCGGTCAAATTGAATAATAAATGTTTAATGCCGGTTCGGTCGCAGTCAGTCAACAGTCAACAGACTGTGGCTGTGGGCAGGGAGACGACGAGGTCATTAACCCTGCCATTTGCTTAACAAGCGCTAATTACAGCTGACATTTCCACAGGGCGCTTCCGAGCGTCAGCTGCCTGGACTCATCAAGAGGACACGGTCATTCTTCACACACACACACAATAATGAAATTAAAACAGAGTACCAACAGTTTAATAGAATCCAAAAATCAAATATACAGCAGAAAACTCCCACGTTTCCTCTTTTGTTTAAGGCTAAAAGCAGCATAGACTACAAAAGCACTGATTAAGCAAGAAGAACCCAATGACTGGAGGATTTTGGCATTTTACGCAGAGAGGAAAACACAAATAAAAGAGATCTGGCGTTAGGACACGCCATGAAGCCGCTACAGAGACTTATTTGCATTGCAAACTGTGAACACAATCATGACGCTATGAGCTGCATAAACCACAGTACTGTTCTTTCACATCTACGTTATCAAACTGCAAAAAATGTACTCTCTCCACAAGTAGAATGACTAATACAGGGAGAAGCACCATTTCTATTTGCAGACCAAAGGCAAATATTTGATCCGGAAATTATAGAGTACATTATGAATAAATCAAAAAAAGAAAGAAAGCATATCTTTCAAACACAGGCCCGATGGATGAAATGGATAAATGAAAGGAGGAATAATGCCAAGCGGGGAGCCCAAAATGGAGAGAAGGATGAAAGCAGGAAATCCCAGGACAAGTCACTGGAAGGAGACAAATAACTTAAGACGTAGAGGACATGTCTATAAATAGACATGGCGGCTGTACCGCCAGGGCGCTCACTTTTTCTCTCTTTCTTAAAAAACAAAAACAAAAAAACAATGGTAACGAAGAAAGAAAAAAACCCCCGTCTATCTACTAACCACAGCTGACTCGCTCAAAATCAAAAGGGCAAAACAAAGCAAAAACAAAACAAAGCATGAATTCATGAATAACATGAGTAAGATTCACAATGTGGTAAAACTCATTGTACCATATGCAGATCAAAGACCTGTGGTTTCATGTGTATTTGCAAAAACAAGGTATGAATGCACATGTAGGCTATAGATGTAATACAATCAGATGTGTTTGAGATATTCAGACTTAAAACATTCATGCTGAAAGATGCCCAGAAGAGTAAAAGTCAACACGAAACAGCATGTGCAACCAAGTGGAACCGAATATTTCAGTACAAAACGCAGGGTTGGGCTTTAATATTTTAGTCATCAGGAATTGATTGGGTGATGGAAAGAGAGAGAGAATGAATGGATTGTAAAGGGCTGTCCTGCAAACAGCATCAGATCCGACGCTGCTGCAGAATCCTATCCTCCTTCCTCAAAGCCGCTCTTTCAGCCGAGAAAGATTTAAGGTGCTCTGATACAAATGATAGATGATTGCTTTTAAAGTGTACACTACCATTCGAAATCAATTTTGGAAGCAAATGAATACTTTTAGGCAACACGGATGCATTCAAACGATCAAAAGTGACAGTAAAAATCTATAATAAATAAATGCTGTTCTTTTACGCTTTCTGTTTTTAACAATGATCATAAGATTTGTTTCTCGAGCATCAAAACAGCATATTGCATCACAGGAATAAATTACATTTTAAAATATATTAAAATAGGAAACAGCTGTTTTAAATTGTAACTATATTTCACAATATCGCTGTATTTTTGACCAAATAAATGAAACTTTTGAAACGTTAATGTATTTGTTCTTAATATTCTTTAATACCAGATTATACTGAATCTAAAAATGGTTCAATTAAATGTTTTGGTTAGGAAACAAACAGCTTGGCACAGCATTAACTGATAAAGGGAAGCTCTAGAGATATGTTCCACTTAAGATTTTGCATTGAGAAAGGGGGATAGGTCTGCACAAAACCCACATTTTGAGAGCCAGGCATGGATGTTTATCCTCAAGAGCAACTAACTGGTAAAACTCCTATCAGACGAAAAGAAAAGATCGTTCAGAGGGAGAAGATTCGTCTGTGCACCGATGAAATGCACACATTAATGTGTATTAACAAAGCAAATGATTTCATGTTGACTTGAACAAGATTCAAGAATACAATCTCAGACATTCACGACATTCAAAAGACTAAACCCGGGAGCTAATCTGGAAGTTCACTCTCATGAATTACTGCTCCATTCCCTCACCAGGGTCAGCCATCTCAACCCTCGACAATAAGTCTCCCCTTCATTAGCACACTTTAAAAGAGTGACGAGCAAACCAATTATCTCTGGAGTGAATATCAGCTCATTAATATATGCAAAGACATAACACGGAAAGAAAAAAGTACATTCCAGTTCACTTCAAAATAAGAGCGCAGCACCACAAACGCTTCATCAAAAATAGATCGTAACAGCGAGACCGTATGGCGCAGGTGGTTTCAAATGTCACTGACGGATGAATAAACGTACATTATTCAAGCGTTTAACATCAGCAAACTCCACAGCGCTGAGCTTGAAGTTCAACGGCATCACTATTAACTGATTCTGACACCTCCATCTAATCAATACACTCCAGTTGCTTCAATAATTAAAGGAGAAAGACACTTATTTAATTTATTATTCAGATTATCCATGCAGGGTTTTGGTCCGAGTTATCCAAAAAGATTAGAGATTTTAATGAAAACATTTGCTTTTGAGAAGTCGGGAGTCATTCATTTCGCATTACACGCCGATTTATAAAGATCACACATATCTAGCTTGGAACGATTCAGAAGGTGAGCAATTAATCACCAATCAAAACGTATCAGCCTAGAGTTAATAAATACACTGAAAGGTGAAGCGAGGGTTCAAAGGGAAAAGGGAGATAATCAGATCATCTACATCTGATTAGCATAAACATCTGCATAATTCGGTTGCCCCGGGAGATCCAATGGATGTGCGAATGGTAGATGCCTTTTCACAGTGCTTTGAGACTTCATCTGCCGTTCTCCAGCTTTATATATTAGGATTTGTTTATGTACCGCCCGGTCCATGCTCCAGTGCCACACAGTGAAAACCAAAACCCTTCAAGTCAGTAGTTTCCTTTCAACACGACTCCAGTCCTGTGGTCTCACAGGCTGACCTCACATCACACTGATTCATTCTTTATAAAGCCATATTAATATTTCACCGCAGCTTGATTCGGCCGTCTGTGCTGAAACCTCAGTAGTAGTCGAATGCTAATAACACTAAAGCTCTAAAAGTACTCATTTTCTAAGAAATAATTGTGCTTCATACGCATACAAAGCCAAAGGATTGTTAAAATTCACAGTCTTGCCATTCTAAAAAACCTAAAAACCCAAACACATTGCTCAGGCGGTTGCATATTGATTCTTCGAATCCGAAACGTTCAGCCGCGCCTCTTGAGAAATGACCCTTTACGGCTGCCATAGTTTCATGTATTGCAGAGCTTCAATAACGCAGAGTCATTATGGATAGGAATCGACCCGTGTACCTGTGTGCGGTACAATCAATGTGGCAATGAGCAAAAGGGCCGAGGAGATCACATTATGGTCTAATAACACAAAACACGAGACCGTCGGCGAGGGAGGACAAAAAAAAATATTAGGATCTGCCAAGAAATAAAAAACGAGAGGTGCTTTCTCCACGTCTGAGGTAACAAATAGAGGAAGATGCGGGGAAGCCTAGGATGCCAAGTCCTTCTGTTTTTAGTTTGATCAGCGCTTTCCATTCCTCGGCTCTCTGCATCTCGCTGTCAGTTATCTTCTGAAGTCATCTGCAGGCAAATTGAACTGTCAGCCATCGAGATCTCCGGGAGGTTTTTTTCCAAAATATCCGTTTTGTCCGTGGTTGTTTACACCGTCTTGTTCTTGATCGTGAATTGTAACAGACGATGGCACAAATTTGACGTCATTGGAGAAAATTGGTGAGCGCTGTCTTCGCTGTGTCAGATTAAACCGAGCGAAGAAGAGCCGTTTGGACTGATCCCGTTGTTAGGTCAGATCATCGTCTGGGTCTAGCCGCCGTCCGCTCACGGGTTCTCATCTCTTGTAGTGGCTCGGAGCGTCAGCGAACATGTATTTGAGTCTGTAGGCCTCGGCCAGTAGCAAACCCACCTCTTCGTTGCCCCAGTGAATTGTGGGAAGGTTCTGCAGGAGCATTAGCAGGTTCTGAAAAGACATGAAAACACATTTCATTAAACTGGATCATTTAGTGGCTTTTATACAGCTGCTGCTAGCAGCTTTCCACCACAAAAAATACTGTTTCCTGGCTATTATCTGTTCTCAGAAATGCATTTTTACTGTTCTCAACTGGAAATGCTTGTAATCACGGCATGATTACAATGTTAGGATAATGTGATTCATGATTGGCGCTGCTCTTAGGTTGCTGCTTGTGTGTTTCGTGTGTGTATGTGGGCTTTCCACCACCTACAGCTGCTATAAGTGCACAAGAGCAGATCTATCGTAATCAGCATCACTCTGTGTAAGATCAGATCTCGGGTTCTTCGGTCTGGGAGTTTTAGCGCAGTAGCATGAAGCTGAAAATCATTGATTTTCAAGTTGCTAAGCAGAGCGCCTTTGAGCTTTGGGTTAAAAAAAACACCCTATATATAGATATAGATATTTATCGAACGAACGGTCTGGCGTGGCATCACATGCATGCACGAACATGAACCGACTAATTAGATGTTTAACGCTGGTAAATTTACTTTAAACAACTATGGCATTTACCTAATTCTACATCACAATAGCTTTGTTTGGAATGATTTATAGTCTCAATTGTCAAAAGCACAGGTGTCTTTGTTCAATTCTCAGGAACAGCAATCCTGTAAACAGAAACTCATTTATCAGTAAATAATGGAGAAACACATCGGTAGTGGCTAATTTATTTATAAATCAAATCCAGATGGGACATTTGCAGTCTTTGTATGCTGTAAATTAATTACCATCAAGCTCAACAAGTCTGAATTCTCACTGACAAATGAAGCTCAGTCAACATGCTATCTCTTGTACGGTTAAAGCACCAGAAGACTGCAGCAACATCAAGAAAATGTCTGATGTTTGCTGAGAAACTGACTGAAAATAATACATGAGATTGGGGTCCCAAAAAACTGAGATGACATTGAAATGTGGAATGCAAAATCTAATTTGAATACGAAAATTCAAATACAATATGACATTGACGATTAAAATATTAAAATATCATTGAATAATATTTTTGTGTCATTTATTTAATAAAAATAAGACATGTTAAATAAAATAAGAATATCTTAAAATTTGTATAAACAATAATATTAATAATTGTGCTATCAAACAATTAATTGCATCCAAAATAAATGTTTTTGCTTACATAATGTGTGTGCGCACTGTGTATTTATTACGTTTATAATGTATATACTTGTAAATATTTTCAAAATTTATACCGTTTGTGTAATAAAATACTATTAATTTGTTACTTATGTTTAAAAAAATAAAAAGTCTGTGATCATGGGAAAATAGGCCTAAAAATATTTTTGATTAAAAAAAAATATAATTGTTTTTATTATTATGCAGTTTTTAAAATCCAGCAAATTTTTAAAAAAGTAATAATGTGAACATGATCATCTTTCCATAAATGATTAAATGTGATTACTTTAACCCACTGACAACCCAAGTATAAACACATGCTCAAATGACTGTTCAACAAACCCTTCTCTACCCAACCTAACAGAGGCAAATAATGAACGAGAGAATCAGATGTAGCTGAGGCGTGGAGATCCTTCGAAAGAAACCGCGTGAACGCAGGGCGAGTAACAGAACGCTCTCGTTTCGCGGGCGCTGAGGTGTGGTGGATCCACTGGCCTGTGAAATTCGGTTACAGCAGAGGCTGCTCCACTGGAGGGCCAATTACTCCAATAGTCTCGGGGTAAGTGACGGCCGGGACGCTTTCCAGTGATGCATGTGTGTGTGGGAAGTGCAGGCGGTCACATGTAAACGACACACGCTTCTTCGTGGAGCCCAGCGGCCGTGACGCGTGACGATTGTAAGTACCTGAAAGTCCACCATGGAGAGGATCTCTTTGCGCCATTTGATGAGGAAGGCGGCGCACACGTAGAGGTGGAAATGGGAGAATCCCTCAGACTCCGCCTGAAGATCAAGAGCAGACACAGAGCAGAACACACATGCTTGCATTAGTAAGTAGTCATTAAGCAGATGATTATCGAAAGTGACATACAGCACACTTATTAGAGACTCAGCCCCTGGGGTTAAGTGCCTTTCTCAAAGGGCAAAATAATGAAGGCTTGAGGTTTGCTCCTTGCAGGAACTGAACCAGCAACCTTCCAGTAACCAGTTTTGAGCACTAAAGCAATGGTTCGCCAAAAATGGGAAAAATAGAAAAAAAATTTCAAATTCAGTTATTTATTTGCCCTTTTATTGCTCCAAACTCATAAGTATACAAGCAAGGCTTTTTGTCTCTTATACTGAACAGGAAGCTTATAATCAAGGCATGATTTTCTTTAAGCTGCATTATAAAAGGATTTTTTTTCTTATTTTCCTTACAACAACAGTTTATGAAAAAAAAAAAACATGAAAGTGCCAAAAGTATGTACCATATCTCCATATGTGCCATAATTAGAGTCTCCTGAATTAACACCATAGCTTAGAAAAAATTCAGACAAACAGACTGAAATTTAAGTCATTAATAACCACATTTTGAGACCTAATGGTATTGTAAACACTAATAAGAACATAAAGATCTAAGAGCTATAAAGGTTTTCCAACAAGTTATTAAAATTTCACCTCACTAGAGCTGTTTTTGTTAACTAAAACTATTACAAATAATTTGTTAAAGGGGTCATGCGGTGGTACATGCACTTTTTAAAGCTGTTTGGACTGAAATGTGTGTTGGGAGTGTGTGCACACATCCACCCTACAATGATAAAGATCCACCAGTAGTTTTGTTTTAATTTAATAAGAACAAGTTGCCCCTTCTGAAATCAAGTCATTCTCAAATGCATGTTGGTGTGGCATCACACTGACAGAGGCCACTCCCACAATAGTTGATTGACAGCAGTGTGTCACACAGACTGAACTGGTGTCTTACCTCAGACCCGCCCTCATCAGACCGAGATGCAGAGACAAGCAAGACTCCTAAGAGACTGAGGGGTTTTGTTGTTGAATGTATTAATGAACATAGCAGTAGTGATTTACCCCCGACATCTGAGGATTAACATTTCATTTGGTTCTGAAGGGAAACGTCCCCCTTGATCAACCAGAATGCGTTTATGTTTGCACGAATCATTTATGATCCAGCCTCACCTACAGAAGCAGTGAGTATAATGTCTTTCCTAATAATGTGCTAATTAGCAAGTTTCACTATGAATACGGCTAAAAAAAGATCCTCCGAGAGCGCCTCGGAAAAGAGGGGCGGGGTCAGCGGAGCTCCTGAAGATTTAAAGGGGAAGTACACAGAACAGAGTGATTTCAAAAGAGCTGTTGACAGGGTAAAATTAGCATTTTTTTACACTATCTTTGAGAAATTTTAAAACAAACCATATTACAAACTTTCAATTGAGACCTAAAGAATCATATCAGCTTGTGGAAAATTGGCTTTGTATGACTCATTTAAATATAAAAGCTAATTCAGAATATAAGAATAAAAGAACAGTGTTTCTCAAAGATATCATAAAGTATGAGCCATTTTCATGATGCTTTTTGTACATTGCTTATCTCTGTCAATATAAATAGTTGCTGTATAGCCAAGATCTCCACGAAGATTGTTCTGCCTTTATTGGTTAGAAAAGCAGAGCAAACACAAAGACATTATGAGAGAGGGGATAAAAGGTATCAGGTCACAGAGCAGGCTGGATTTGAACCCATCTCCCAGTAAAAGCTGGGATATATATTTTGATTTTGTTGGCTTTGCCATGGCTCTGATGACTGCACATTCCCTTAGCCAGAAATAAAAACAACGGTTTACTTCCATCATGAGTAATAAGAGTTTTAAGACAACACATATTATTTGTTAAATTATTCAGCTACAGTCGAGCGCCTGCACACAGAGCTCCTAATGTAGTTGTACCATCTATCTAATTTATTGGATTGGGAATTAGGTCGTGTTAGTTATTCCCAGTGTATCTAGAGAAGACGCCACCCAATCCGCCTCTCCGCTCCTCATTCGTCCTCCTCTCTCCCCTGCATCCCCCTCTTCTTCTGCTGTGTGCAGTGTGGTACATTCAGCCACTTGAGAGGCAGCAAGCGGTTATAAATAGCTTTGTTTACTTTGTTTCTGTTGGTCCTTCTTGAAGTGAGAAAAGAGGGGGAAAAGAGGAAGGAGAAAAAAGTTGGATTTTTATGAAGAAATTGCATGAAACAGGAGAGACGGAGTTCAGTTTATCACTCTCAAATGATGAAACTTGCTTGCAGTGTGACGGGTCACCGGGTTCAAATCTCACTTGACAATTAATCTTTCTGAGGGAACAACTTATTAAAATTGCCAGTTGACATACTGCATATCAGGAACTAAAGAGCCATTCTGTGTGACAATATCAAGAGTGATGGTGTTAAAACGGGATGTTTAAAAAAAAAAAAATTAAATTACATTTTTTTGATGCTGCTCACCAAACCAGCATCTACTTGAAACAAACTATAGCAACATTTTTACATATTTTCATCATTTGAAATCACTGCTATTTGAATATATTTAAAAATGTAAAGTATTCCTGTGATTTCAAAGCTTTTTTTTTTTTTTGCATTATTACTTCATTAAAATCCCTCCTTTAGAAATCATTCAAATATTCCGACTTGCTAAAAAAACATTATATTAGGCAGTCTAATCTAGAAAAGCCAGTTCAGACGAACAGCCTTTATCTGAAATAGATATCTTTTGTAATATTAAAAGTCATCATTTTAGATCAATTTCAAGCATCCCTGCTAAATAAAAGTCTATAATTCCTCCAGTCTCCAATGTACCAAAATCCTTCAGAAATCATTCTAAGATGCTGATTTGTGGTTTAAGTTACTTTTTTTTTTTTTTTAAATCAATGTCGAAAACAAAGTTGAGCAGCATTTTATTTGAATTTATTTATTTATTTATTTATTTTTTTACTTTAACATGCTTTGATTGATGAATAGAAAGTTTGACAGGATTTATTTTGAAATACACATCTTTTTTAAAGACACTTTTAACCAAGCAAATTGCATCCTTGCATAATAAAGAACAGTTCTTTAAAAAAAAAAAAAAAAAAAACTGCACCGTTTTTCCTTTTTCAATATTGGACTAAGTATGCTACAAGTACCATAGTATTGACCTGTATGACATCATCACTGCACTATGGTACTGAAAGAGTACTTGTTTGTTTGCAAGGAATAAGACAAAGACAGAAAAGGACTGCAAAAGAGAGAAAGAAGAGACAGAAAGCCTTAAGAGGACTGAACACTAAGCAAACAAAAGCAGAAGCGTTCATGATTAAGTCCTCTTTCTCATAAGAACGCATTCAACATAGGGTTATTCACAGGCAAGCATTCCCTCCTCCACCTCTCAACAGAAGCCATCTTACTAATGGAGGGGATGTGAGATGCAGATGCTTCAGAACATCAGTCAGACATTAACATGACTTTCCTTTTTGTCTTCACAGCTCTTTCTCTCTCTCCTTCTTCATTTCTTTCACCCACATCTCTTTCTTTCTGGCCTGGGCTCATTGTGCACCTCTAATTGATCTTGAGGAGCGAGTCTTTGTGCCAAACGTGCAATTACAGGAGGGACCTGATAAAGGAGCCCAGGAGAAGTTGAGGCTCTTTTCTTTGCCTTTTTGGACAAAACGCCCTCATCTAATCAACTTGCTCTGCTCGGCCGAACATGCAACATGTGTCTGCTCTCTGGATAATACCAATGAATGTATTCATTAACAATTAATCAGGAACATATTATTCAGTGTTATCAGAAAAGCCTCAAGTGTCATTTGAACAATGGTAGTTTAATACAAAATGACAATAAAAAGGACTGTAATTAATGCTAGATGGCAACATGAAATCAAAATGTACCCAATCTGCTTGCCTTACACCGTGCACTCTTCATCAGTCCATGAACAAAAATGTAAAATACAAAGAGTTTTGAAGCTCATTACAACATCACAATAAGAAATGGCTGAGCTCATGAATATTAATTGGATCATGCAAATGCTGCTACATAACTGGCCTGCCCACTCATGTAACTGAATGAATATTCATGAGTCTATTCTCAAGTCTTGCTTTATATGCACCTCTTGCCAATGTAGCATCGAGCTACTTTCTATTTTATATGACCTTTTACCATTTTAAAACAATTCTATTCTAACATGGATCTCGTTTGTCGTTTTAAACTGTTAAAAAAAATGATGAAAGCAAAAATGTGTATCTAGTGAAATATATAATATACACTACTGTCTGTAATAATAAAGATTGTAACAATGTTTTTTAAAGCAGGCTATAATAACTCACCAAGGCTAGACATTCATAATGCTACAAAAGATTTTACTTTATATTTAAATTTCTCTTTTTTTCTAATCGATTCGAGTTTGAGAACCCTGAAAAATATATATCGTTTAAAAATATTAATCTGTTTTAAAAATTAAAGAATATTCAGCTCATCATTACAGGGATAAATTACATATTTAAAAAAAAGAAAAGAAAAGAAAACAGTTCTTCACAATACTATAGTTTTTACTGAATTTTTCATCAAATAAATAAAAAACATCATGCACCAAACCTTAACTGATCATATACAGAAATATTACCAAGCCACAATATGCTCCTCCGTTATATTCTGTATATTTTGTATTCTGACATACATCACATTACACAAGTTACATGCAATCTGAATGTACAAGGTTTAGTCTCTTTCTAAGGATTTGTTCTGAGGTAAAACATCATGTTTTTTATTAAACGATCTGCTCTTCTCTCTTTCATCTATCATTAAATTTGCATACATTGGTGTGCGAAGCAGGCAGGTCATGTCACAAGAGATAGTTTAAGCATGACTTAACCTTGAAAACACATACATCATGGCTCAGTTTCTCTCTGTGTGTAAAGCTGGCCTCATTGACACACTTCCCTGCCTCTACCTCAGCGAGGCAGGTGAATGCCACCTTTCCTGCTCGCCCCGACCCTGACCCTGCTGTGAAAAACGCCTGAGGAAAAAAAGACCCAAAAGAAAAAGAAAAAAAAAAAGAAGCTGGTACTGAGAAATAAGAACAGATGGAAAATAACCTGAAGAAAAACTGTGCTCATCAAGCAGAGCTTAAAAGGTACATTTAGTCATTTTTTTCCTTAATTTAAAAATACGGATAAGAAACACTGTCAAAATCCATTAAAGGTTTTATATGTTGATGATCCAAAATGCCCATCAATAATGTTTGGTAACATCAGTGATTCAAAACGAACGGAAGCAAATGACATGCAAGCATGCATAATGGTTCACCGCTCACTATTTCTTCTCTCGGATTGCACTTGTCACCTGACAACTATTCCCCTTTATCCAATAAAACCCACCTTGTGGGAACGGATCCACGTCAAAACGGCATTCATGAGAGATGGAGCGGCAGATAGAGGGAGGCAGATGTAAAGGACAAAGAAATGAGCAAGGAGATATATCAAAAGGAAGTCTGAGAGAGGACATGCAGACGGGACACGAAAAGAAATCAGTGGAAGGAAACTCTTCAAAAGAATATTAATGAATGAGAGGAATACGAGCAGTTCACACCTTTTGGCCATTTTAACAAGGAAAAAAACGTATGAGAAGCGTGGTTTTCAAGGACGTGTCACCCATAACCTCTCAAGCGTTTGAAAAATTATGGGAGTCTTCCTTCTTCCTGGAAACCATGTAATGGGAAGTGATATAGGGGTGTAAAAGGCATCAGCTATGTCATTGAATATTACCATAACAAAATTACAGTATTCTTAATAAATATTATAAAATGTATAGTTACTGTCTTTGATTCTGATTGGATAAGCCGCGTTCCAAGCTGTTGTACATTACTCTACAAACACCTTTTTTGTTTTAATGACTTTGACCTCTTTGTTTCTGCGTCTGTGTGTTGCGACCACAACAGTTTGTGAGGAACTATATTGTTTGGCAGAACACATTTTATTTGCTTTGTTTTGTGAAAACTTGCTACGCATATGAAATAACCATTTCATAAAAGCAATAATCCCTGTGAAGCCGTGGTTTACAGTGAATTTATAACAGCTATAACCCGTGCCTAAGAGCTAACCATAGCTGTTATAAATTCACTGTAAACCATGGCTTCCTGGGGCTTATAGCTTTATTAATAATGATATAAATACATTTATTCAGTTAAATTATAATTTTCATTTAGAATACTTAATACCTATCATTAATGAAGGAATACATGCATACTGTACATACAGATTGACTCATAATTAGTATTATTAAATTTTTATTCCTGTATTAATAAACAATATTTAAACCTAAAGTGTCTTTAAATTAACTGCCGTTTTTTTACTTTTTTATTAAAACATGCTTATCTGTCAAAACTGATATATAAATATATATATACACACACACACACACACACACACAGTATTCACAAACACACCTTTATGAATAATTTTAGAAATAACAAAAACGAAATAATTAAAAAAATAATAATTGTAAATCACACTCTTTTTTATTTATAAGTTCTTTTCTTCTTACTTCACAACTCTATGCCTACATTTAAGTATGTTTTGTAATTTTAATTAGACAGTATAATAATTATTTTCCAAAAAGTAGGAGAAGAGAAAACTTTCTGGTAGCAACAACAGTTCCTACACCCCTACTTCATTACAGGCAAATTGTGAAGTCAGCATATTATGAAAAATAATTATGAGGCGCACCAAAGCAACCAAATTGAAAAACAAATTCTAGGCACAATTAATTACGCTCCCACTAGAGGTTCAGGTTCTGGGCTGGTAACCAAAATGTTGTAGGTTCAAACACAAAGCTGATCCATGAACCAGCACCACTGTTCTTGATCAAGAGGCCACTTTGAATAAAACTGCTACATAAATGATAAATTTGACACAGGAGCACATTTTCTGGCATGTTTTGGCTGCCGTTGGTGCAGCAGTACCTGGTAGGTGTCCCACAGGCGAATGGTACAGCGCAGCGGCAGCTCCCGCATCAGCAGATTATTCATCCAGCGGAACGCAAACTGCAAATACTCCACCTCACACTTCTGAAAGTGCACATGGACATCCTCTGTGGGTGTAGAGAAGAAAGCACAGGGGGGTTATATCTATTTACTGGTTGTTTCGGCAAAGTGCTGCACTGGGAGTAGCTTTTGTAAACCATGTATGGACCTCCATTGTTTAAAGAAGCACTCTGGCCCTGAACGAAGATCACCGGCTATTGTTGAATTCTCCCCACACCTGTTTCACTGAATTAACATTATAGACCGCTAACGTGTGTGTAATTATATTCGATTGAATGAAGAGAGAGAGAGAGAGAGAGAGAGAGAAGGTTGGGGTGGAAAGGAAAAGTAGGCCTGATGCTTAGTTCATTGAGAGAGGGATTTTTCTGATAAGCTCTCGTTCTGCCTTTGAACAGAATAAGAATGGCTTTCGAAAGCGGCTGTATTGACTAGACTCGTGATAGATATTGATGGAGAAAATGTGATGGGTCTGAAAGTACTGAGAACTGAAGTCAGACCTATCAGAAGGAAAATGGAAACTCTTATTGGCACGAATAAAAGCCCAAATATATATATATATATATGTTTTAATAATGAATGATCTTCGAGATGTTACATAAGGGTTGCATCATAATGGATTCAACTAATGGAGTGAGCCATTGGTGTGAGGACTGAACACTATCACAAATTCACTTCTTTCACAATCCCCCTTTTTTAAAAAAACAACAAAGGTTTTACTCATGATTTTGGTTCCAGCTAACAAAATGAAAGAATAAAATATTTGCAAACAATTTCTTGTGCCATAGCATTGATACCATTGCCATTTTCTGGAAAATATTGTATTTTTTGTAACAAAATATTGTAACTATTTTTTTTTTTTGGTCCTCAGCAAGAAAAAACAAACAAATAAAAACTTTCTAGATTGTACTCATACTACATTTAGTTTTTCATATTTAATGCCAATATTTTGTATTGGTTTGAATAAGCTCTAATGCTAATGCACAATTCTTTTAATAGAAAAACAATACAAAAATAGCTGCAAAGTGAATATGCGCAATAAATAAAAGAAAAACAGCGTTTTGGGACAGCATCCTAATTAGTCTTTAACAGTTCATAAATTAATGCATAAAAGGTAATAGTTCTGGAGCAGCAAACCAGCATATCAGAATGATTTCTGAAGGAACCCCTGTTAATATGTTTCTGAATGAAAACATATTAAGATTGTTTATTAAAGTGCTTGTCATATTATTCATATTATATCTTGGCAAACTTATGTGAATGACTTATGTTAATCAAAATCATTAAATCAATAAAATTTTTGCAATAACTTCTGCACTCATGTTTTATTAAAATAGCTAATAGCCATCAAGCGCATTCAATACCAGCCTTAAGGACTGCTAAATATACTCTGTAACATGTGATTAATACCATTGCATAACATGTTAAACAGGGAAGGCGAACAGTTAACATTGATTGAAACCAGTGCATTATAATTCACACAAGACTACTTATCCACAGCTAAGTTTATTTATCAAGCTGAAGGCTGGTCATTTTACTCATTTCAACATTTAATTAAAAGCATAAAAAGCACCACTTGCTACATCTACAAGATGCTCGGTAGTCTATTTTTCTCACTAGTTTTCTGAAAGTGCGATTTGTTTTCCCTTCGCTCAGTCCACTCCATTCGTCTCTGCTCTCAGCTCACTTCCATTTGCCTTCACACCCTAATCGCAGGGGCTTATGGGGAATTGATTTCTCTCCTGTGCTCCCCGGTGAGACTGTGGGGTCTGCTATTGCTCACGGACGCTGATGGATGGGAAAGAGGCGCGCGGCGGCTCTCACTGAGAGTTTCAGTGTGGGCTGTTCAGCTTATCACACCAAACACTCCGAACAGGAGAGGAGGTGTCCAGATGGTATACACACTCTCAAAAAAAAAAAAAAAAGAAAAAAAAAACAGAGGCGGACTAGTGGCATAATGAAAACGTGTGATTCCAAGACACAGAAACGGCTAACGCCATGGGAAAACAAGTCTTTTCCGAGGCGCCGAACAAGATCGCACCCTGGCAGAAAAACAGCTCTGTGTTGTTTTGAACATTTTGCACTGCTATTTATGGTTTGATACAACTAGTGCACATCATTCTGGAGGGCAGAGGGCAAAATAGATAGGATCATTTGAGGGACTCCAGGCTTTGCCATTTTGTTCAGGCAGTCATGACGTGTTATTTGTGCTAAAGCGTCTAAGGGTGTTAAAAAAAAATGAAAAGTGGCACACGGTTGGGACCAAAGAAGCTTTGATGACTGCATTTGAACTAGAATAGAAACCTGTCAAAAAATGTTACGCTCCTCAAAAGAACAACAGCTACAAGAAGTGAAAAAAAGAAATGAATTTTATATATATATATATATATATATATATTTACACGTTCAGATTTGTTGCCTATATCCGATTAAATATGGTTGTCGGTTTACATTTTTTTTCAATTTTGACCCATATCTGATTCATGTGTTTACACTTGAAACATCGTGTATGCGCTGCCGTCATTTACCTCCTCCACACGTACTACTTCTTGAGAATAATAGCGTTTATTACCAGTGCTGATCGAATGAGTCACAATTAGCAAATTATGACTGAAAAAAAGGTCTGAGCTACAGCCGTTTGAGGTTGATGGAGTAAGCAAAGATTATGACAAAGATTAAAGTTGTCCTCCTGTTCTTTTATTTATAAACGCTACATTAATAATCACAAAATAGCTATTTATTTTATTTCATTACAAATAAACTGATTATTAAAACTACAAAAGCAGTACAAATGAAGTGCAGCGATTGATTTCCTCTTCTCTTTTATTGTTAGATTACAAGATCAGATTATGATTGCGCGAATACTTAAATAGCCTACTGCAACTCTGTGCTGTGTATTTGTCGGTTGTCGATAACGAGGGGTTCAAGTATTTACTCAGTGTGGTCGAGCTCCGTTATCTATTACCAAGCCGGGAGCATTTCTATTTTTACTGTTAATAATTTGCATAGTTAATCTTGTTCTTTGGTGTTCTGTTTATAAAGATTTTTCAAATGTTATTTAATAAAAAATATTGTCTTAAATATTGTTTTTTTTCTCCCACTCCGCACGAAAAAACATTGTAATACGAACAGGATCGTGGGTCAAAAATCGTGATACGAACCAAATCGTGGGTTTGGTGTATCGTTACAGCCCTAATATATATATGTGTGTATATATATATATATATATATACACACACACACACACAGTACACATACATATATTACATAAACAAAAACTTTTAATTAATCGTTTGACAGCAGTAGTTACTAAATTTAATTTTGTTATTTAGTGTATAGTAGTTCTGAGTTTTTTTTATAATGAACAAGAGGAAGCAAGTTATCCAAATTAATTTTTGCACAAATAATTATTTTAATTTGATGAAGAGTCAAAAGAATTGTTTTGTTTGTCAACATGATCTTACCATCTATTCTGCTAACGAGCTCTTCCAGAGCCTTCACTTTAATCTGAATCCCAGGCTGGGCAAATGTGTAGTTGTCCTGATAGAGAAAAACAAAGGCAGAATTTAGAACATGAATAATTATTCTGTCAACTCACTAAGGCTCTTTCACCAGACTTATATAAGAGCTTCAAATGCTCGATATAAGCATCATGTGCCACTTTGACCTACATGACATGAAAAGCACTGCAATTAGTGTTATGGAGGGGCAATTTTTATTCTACGTGGTAATTGTTAAACCTAAACTTGCTAAAATGCTTTTAGGAGCCCTTAAAAAAATAATAAATAAATAAATAAATGTTATCACTTATAGACTGCTTGCAAAAAAAATAGTTGGTTGTGTGTTAAAAGGTTGAAAAGAAGTTGAAAATCAAATTGAATTAAATAAAAATTTCCACTAAATATAAATAATAAAAGAAAATAAAAAGTTAAAGAAAAAGAAAAGCAGTAATGACAAAGGGAAAATTAATAAAGATTCATTAACTGTCTGTGCAAAAAAATGTAAACAGTAATAACATGCTTAAAATTAAATAAAAACAGTAACAATAAAGGTAAAATGGAATGAAACAAAAAAACAAAAAGAGAGAAAAACAGAAAGCGAAAACAGTAACAGTGGCAAAATAAAATGAAAAAGAAGAGAAACCGGTAATTACTATGTTAAAATAAAATAAAATAAAAAAGAAGGAAGAGAAAACAGTAACAACTATGTAAAAAAAAATGTATCCAAGAAAAAAATGAGAACAGTAACAAGAACAGTAATAAAATAACTAAACTAAAATAGCAAGTTACTGAATGACACACCTGATGCATGGCTGGGTAGCAGGTGATTAACTGTAGGAACTGTGAGCACTAAAGTGGCACATTTATCGTCATTTCGTAACTAATGTTGTTCCGTCTCTCTATCTCTGTTCCTCATCCCTTGTGGGTCATTAAGGGCCAGTGGCCGTCTGCTGTGCTGCGGCTCGTGTTTTAGCCTAGAGGGACGACTGCATAGGAAGACACATTCTGTGTTCTGATCTGTGCGTGTGTTCTGCCCTTCAGCTCGGCTCCACTCAGCCAATGAGCACAACACAGAGCGGCCCAAGGGACAACCTGACTGCGGCCTGCATCTGACCCTTGCTCCTGCCTGCAGATGAGTGCCCTCACACGCTCGCCTTGCTCTAACAGAGGGCCGTTCTCAAGGGAATGCAGCCAAAGATCTGAATCCCTCTAGCTTAAACGTCCTAGCTTCAACTTCCTCTCCAAGTTTTCATGTCTCTCTCCCCTAGGCGAGTAAGTATCTTATCCTCTGGGGCTTAAGCTCAACAAAGTCGGTGCCTTTTTTCAGTTCGTCTGAGAGTCTTTTTTTTTTATGGCATTGTATTGTAAAACTTGTTTCTGGCTTTTGGAAAAAACAAAAGGACAGGATGACCACTACAGGGTTTAGTTTTAATAAAAAGAGATACTGTCCTCAGGGAACTGCAGATGTACCAAGAAGGTCTACAATGCCTGGAGAGAGCTATTACCGTTACTCTCTTAATGACCATAGCTCTGCTGGTGCATAATGTATTTTAATTGAATTTTGTGAAGTATGGGATAATAATTATAATTAAGAAATAAAAAAAGAGGATTAAGAATGAGGAATAAGATGACGACAACACACAAATCAAATTAAATTTAAATGGAAAATTATTTAATATTTATAGAACACATTTTAGTAACAGCACACTAATAAAAAAAAAACTTGATTATTTTGAATATTATTATTATTATTATTATTATTATTATTATTATTACTATGAGGAAGAAATATAATGTTTCTTCTTTTGAAAAAAAAATTTAAAAAGAAAAAAAAATAGTATAAATCAAGTATAAATTTATTTAAATATTACCTATGCTCATAGAAAATTATATAAATATTAACAGTAGCAATAAAAAGATAATGAGAAAAAGAATCGCCTCCTTCGAAAAAAAATAAATAAAATAACTATAAAATTTATTACACATTTGTTTATATATGAATTAATGTGTTTATATATAAAAAAACTAAATTCCAGAAAATATTCAGAGTAACAAATCGAGTATTATTAATGCAGTGGAAGAGAAACCAATAATGACAAGCTGCTTGAGCAAACAAAACATAAAATGAAAAATATGAATGAATGGCTACTTTTGAATGGAAATCACTGGAGATGGTTGTGACATCTAACATCAAACCTCAAGTGGATCAAATACCTGTATCCCATCCAGCAATTTGCTCATGCACCAAAAGCTGTCGGCTTCAATGTTTCGTTGCGTGTCCAGTGGCAAGCTTGCCATTTCGAAATTTTCCACGTCTTCCTCTACAGAAAAGAGAACACAAGAAAACAAAACACACACATTCATGTCCGGTCACCAGCAGATCAAACGGACACACATGCTGCAGGTGTTCTCAGCACTCTTGCAAGCGACAGCAGCTTTGGTGTGTGACGCGTATCGTATGCACAGACACCACGAAGCCATTAGATCATTAGCCGGCAAACTGCATTCTTTATTCAACACATTCATCAACTCACTTTCTCCCTCCCTCCCTTCCACCGCAGGCTTCCCCTCGCAGCCATGACCTTTCCCGACTCTTTAAACAGTATGTGCTAAATGATGCTGATACACACATTATGCCCCAGAGAGCCAGACCTGGCTGGAAGAGACTTCTGTGTGTCGCTCCACTCACCCACCGCACAACTAATGTAGTTCTCCATCTCTTCATCTCTCTCTCTTATGCTTTTCTTAATAAGGATGGAGGGATTGGGGAGGGGAAGGAAGGACAAGGAGCTATTTTGATGAAGCAGTAAAGAGAGAGAGAGAGAGAGAATGCTCTAGGCATGTTTGCATGCAGCTTGCGCATTGCCAAAGCAATTCAGTCAATCACGCGACTGTTACTGCGGTACATGAAAGCTGAGATATAGATAAGAAGAAGGTCAGATCCAAGGTCGAAGACAATGAAGAATACATGCTCTTGAATGAACCGCAGATACTCAACTGAAGACCATGTGCTGAAGACCGTGTTGACAATCTCTACTGAGGTCTGTAGTTAGAGACAAAATCAAACTGACTGTACACAGTACAAGGAGCAGAGACCTATGTACTCTACCTTTCAAAAGTTTGGGGTTAGTAAGTTACCATAAATTAATACTTTTATATGCATTCAATCAAAAGACATTTGTTTGGTAATGTTTCAAAATATATTGATATGAACGCTGTTCTTTTATCAAAGAATCATGGTTTCGGTTTGCCCAAAAAATATAATATATTTATTATAAATTATAAATAGTTTATAAATATTATATTATAAATAGAGCAGAGCGGTTTTCAACATTAATATATTTTTTGATTAGTAAATTAGCCTATTAAAATGATTCCTGAAAGATTGTGTGACACTGAAGACGACAAATTCAGCTCTGCATCACAGAAATACACTGTGAAATTCTGTGATAAACATTGCTGTTGAACATTTAGCTGATTAAAATGTCACCAAGGATACATAAATATATCTAAAAACAATTTGAAAATATATTTAAAAATAATTTGTATAAAAATTAAACATTTAACATTAAAATGTCCAATTAGAACTAGTTAATCATGGAGTCTGCTAAGAAAACCTTCAATCAATCAATTCACAGAAGGAACGGTTTTTATAAACAGAGAATTTAGTTTTTACTGAATGTGGCCCACAAATTAGAAGCAGACTGGTAGCAGGTAAAAACCGGCAAAACCTCTCTGCTCAAACTCTGAGCAAACTGTCAGTAAACCTCTGCATTGCAGCAGGAAGAACAGCTGATGTGGGGCCGAGTGAGAGCCCGGATGGGATTCAAGTAAAAAAAGACGGATGGTGAACGACAGGAAAGAGCTGGCAGGGGGAAAAAAAGCTGGAAAAGGAAAGTAAATAGCCCTCTTTGACCACAAATGAAGCATGCAGTGCCCTGCCGGTCATGGGCTGGGCCATATGTCACTGGCCACAGCACTGGAGAGATTCCTGATCCATTTAGCTCTCCATATTTCCACATCACTCCAAAGCTTCGGACACACACACACAGAGCTGCTGAATAAAGCGGCTTTACAGAATGCAGAAGAAATCCTGTTTGTGGCACAAAGAGAGGCTTTGCCACCCTGTTCTCTGACCCCGTGGAGAAAAGGGGGGTTATTGTGCTGTGGGTGAGTATAAGCGACCTGTGAGATCATTCAATAATCACGAGTCTGTAACTTGTGAAACAAAATCACTGCTCATTCAGGTCGTTTCTCCATGTCCCAGGTTGAGCATTAAATGATCCGTATTATAGAGCTCAAACTCTAAAAGCAGATTAGATGAGCCATATTCAAAGCCGTTTATAAAATATGCCGACAGGCGCACACCTGGTGACCGCACATCAATTGAATCCTTTATGAAAGGAATAGTTCGCCCCAAAATTCATGATTTTCTCATACGGCGATTTCTGTGGAAAACAACAAGAGTAATTTGCGTTGAACAGGTTGCTATGTTGCTAACAAATGCAATAAACAGGGACTGGAGCTGAACTTAAAAAAATTAAGTTAATATGACTCATGCACTTCAAATCTTTTAAGCCATATAACATTTTTGTTTGGACAAATACACCACCTTGGCATTCACCCTAGCTCTACTTGGCATGTTCATTAAGAGAAGTAGCCATGTCTGATTCGTGAGTAATTGAATGGATGACTCAGTTGATTCAGGTCACAAAACTAGTCTGAGTAAAGCACAAAGTATACTTCGTTTTTGCTGTTGCTCCATCTCTTTAGGTTTGTTTTCTACTATGAACCGGTCGATATTGCGGTACAACTGATTAATGAAAGTGCAAAACCAAGTCAATGCATGACAGGTGAAGTAAACTTAAGCTCGTAGAAATCCCGCTCCTTAATAAGGGGGCGAACTCTCCTTCCTCTCACTATCTCATGACTGGATTGACCCAATATTTTCTTTTTTATTCTTTTTAAGAAGCGGGAACAAAATAATCCTCACTGCTTGAAGACTCGATATTGAACTTTTTTGTAACGGTTTAATTTGCAAAGGGCCCCTGTGCTCAAGGGTTCTGCGCATGAAACATTAGTGGATGACAAATATGAAAAAATGCACAAAAACATTTTGGAATCCTCAAAGAATCACCAAATGTAGTTCACAAAACTGCTCTGAATGAGTCAGTCACAAAATGACAAATTCAGCCCAAACATGGTTTTGAGGTTTTAAGCCTAAATCACCGATTTGTCTTCCTGAAATGTCAGGACTAGTACATCTAAATGACTGATCTCTTATGAACACCTCGACAGTAGGACTGCAACGACTAGTCAGCTGGTCGACTAATGGCAAAATTCGTCGACAACTAATTTAGTAGTCGACAGGACATTAGTGATGTCACCAATGTAACGTGAGGAACCAACAACAGACACAGTGGGCGTGGCGTCAGGCCTCAGAGAGGCTTTTATTAACAAAATAATCAAAAGAAAGTGTCCAAAGGGGGGAAAAATGTCCAAAATAAAAAGGGAAGGTGTCCTCGTTGTTCTCGAGTGGCTCGAGTTCCTGGAACCACGAGGACACCAGCGTGCATGCACAGGGAAGAGACCGGTCTCTCAAGGAGAGGCGCGCTGCAGCCCTACTCGACAGCCTTTGGGACAAGACCACAGAAACCACGAGATTCCTCTGCACAATCTGACTCTGCTGCAGCCTAGATTTAAACTGCTGGTTTGGACTGGCCAGAGGAGAAATACACACCAGTTCAACTGTTTAATACTGTAAAGCTGCTGTGATGTAAATTGCATTGTTAAAAATGTTTAGAAAACAATGGTGACTTGACTTGACTCACAACAACTAAAAGGATATTTTCTGTTAATAACTTTGAAATGTCAACCTCACAAACAGTGGTCTGTCAAATAGGGGAAGCACATTTTTGGTCTACATCATTAAATTTATTTAAAAGTAAATTCTGCCCTACATTCCTTTTCAAGAAAATGGTCTGTGACCGAATGAATGAATGAACGATCTAAAAAAAATATTAAACTCTGTAAAAGTGAAACAAGCAATGTGGTGTATAATTGTATGTAATGTATGATGAAAATCAAGCAATTTCACCAAGCAAATATATAGAAATAGGTTGCAGCAGTTTTTATTTCAACTGAACTTGAGAAATTCGCGAAGGGACTGAGCGCGAATAGCTTCAGCGATTCCTTATAGTACAAAATGGCTGTCAGTCAAAAGGAGATGCAATCTTTCGACAAACCTTCCAATCATCACACAGAAGCTCGGCGTCCAGGCCAGCCCACTTCTCATTCACCCCCAGAGATGCTGAGCGTCCGTGGGCGGGACATAATCGCAGCATTTATCCAATGACGTCTAGTTTCAAAGCACTGAAAAAAAAACGTTCAAAGCAGCTGCATTGAAGTCAATGGACACTGGGCTTCAACGGGGAAATGCACTGTGACGCTATGAGAAAAAAATCAAATCAGCCGACCTGCTATATCTAACTGATTCTGAACAAACTCGTCTTTGAGATGAACGTTTTCTGAAGCATTTTTAGTCAATAAAATGTTAATACAATAGTACATAATTTGACCATTAATTTTGTGACATTATAGGGGAAGCTGAGCTTCCCTTGCAGTCTTAAAGAAATCACAAAGCTATTAAATGACTTGAAATACAGTGCACAAGTGGAATGAACTACTTCTATGGTGCTTTTTGCTCGATGAAAATTCTCCAGCCGCCAACTCCATGGAAAAGAGGTGACTGACGGAGAAAGTCAAACAGGTTTGGATTGACATGTGACTGCGTAAACTACATATTCATTTTTGAACAAACTAATTATTTAAACATTCATGCAGCTTGACAACTTAGGAAAAAACTACAGTTTATAAAACAAACTATATTACTGTCATTTTATAAATATTTAAAATTTTTGATGGACAATTTCAAGCCACAAAAGCTGTGCATTTGTTGATTTCACCCTCTTGGGGCTTATTGTTCAACAACTTCACCACCACCAAACCACAAACTTGTCAGAGCCCATCCATCTAATACTAAAACTGCGTCTCGATGGCACAAATAACAGTCCATAAAACCAGAAGGCAATAAATAATAAGAGAATATCACACACCCTCTTCAGTAATAAAAAATGTGTGTGTGTGTGTGAGGGAGAGTTGAGAGACGGAGACAGGGCATTGATGCTTTACAGAGGAGATTTCCCCGCTGTCCTCTTTGTCTGTCAGGGTAAATGTGATGATTTACCCTTCGAGAATATCCCTCTCTCTCGGCCACGTCTCTCTCTCTCCACTTCAAATTCTTCGGCGCATCAATACCAACACTTTAAACCGAAGGGCGCCGTGACTCTCCTTCCTGCTGGCTACTCTTTAAAACGCTACTTGCTGATATTGAGCTAAATGCGAAGCGCCAATACTCTCCTACACCATCTCTCTCGGAGGACAGTCTCAGCAGAAAGTTAAAAATCTCGCAGAGGAGCCCTAGAAAGCCAGTGAGGCGTGCCGGCCAAGAGAAACAGCACAGCGAAAGTTGGCAAAACGCTGCATATGATAGCAGGCGAAGCCGTTACAGCCCGCATTCACCCCGCGGCCTCGACGACGGGGGTGAAACCCACGTCAGAGGGAGGCCGCTAACCTCGCTCTTTTATCTCCAGCTGGCAGCGTGTTGGGATCATGAAGTTCATTCAGATGCATCGATCGGCCGGTCGAGCCCCCCACAGTGTGCTCGGCACCCTTGCAAGCCTCTGTAAACACTTAAATCCAGCCGATCAATGCGGCTCATTCAACCTGCGGCATTGAGACGCTCGCTCGCTCACACACGCGGTGAATCCCAAACACACACGCATATATTCACACGGCCCACAAACAAATTAGAGAAAGAAAGGCCCTGCAGAATGACACGAAAGCGCCGGTATGAAAAATCAGCTTTTCGCTAAATGAGCTTTGTGGAGAAACAGAGGGATGAGGAAAAGACAGAGAGAGCGCTGGGCGAGGTAGACAGCCAGAGAGAGAGAGAGAGACAGACATAGGAGAAAAAGAGAAATCGATTGGTGATCCAGGTAATCTGTGGGTATGTCCCGGTGTTTGCACTGGTGACATTGCAGCAGCAGCACACCAGAGAGATCAATGAGCCTCCTATTGTTCTTCTGTAATCCTTAACTATCCATAAGTAATTAACCTTCACATGAGAGGACAGGAAATAAATAAGGAAGGGAGGGGAAGGCTGCCGGGTGGAGGGAGAATAGCAATGAGGACGAGAGCTGGAGAGTCTATTTCCCTCCCTCTCTTTTTCTGTCTGTCTTCATCTCTCCCTCTATCCAACCGTCCAGCTATCCATCTATTGACAGACAGACAGATAGAATGATAAAGCGATAGATGGACAGAACAAGGCGACAGAACAATTGATAGAGCAGCTAGCACGATAGAAAGACAGAACAATAGGTAGAACACTATACATAACGGCAAAAAGATGAACAGAGAATGCTAAAGAATGATAGAAATATAAAGAGAATGATATAACAATAGAATGATGCAATTATAGAAACAATTAGTTGCTTATTAGCATGCATATTAGTAGAATATTAGCCATTTATTAGTAGTAATTAAGCACATTTAATGCCTTATTCTGCATGAGTTTATTCTACATCCCTAATCTTACCCAGCACCTAAACTTAACAACTACTGAACTAACTATTATTAAGCAGCAAATTAAGAATTTATTGAGGGAAAAGTCATAGTAAATAGTTAACAAGTGTTACCTATTCCAAAGTGTTACCGATATATATGGCTAAAAAGTTAAATAGAACGATAGACAAATAGATGTAACGATTTCTCTCTCCCCATCTGTCTCTTCCGTCTACCCTTCTGTCCATCACACTATCTGTCTCTCTCTCTCTGACCGTCTGCCCGTCGTCTTCCCATCTCCCTTTGTTTCTGTCTGTCACTCTTTCCATCCGTCTCCCTCTTTCACCATTCATCTCCTTCTCTATCTCTTACTCTCTCACCGTCTATCTTTTAGAGTTTCTTTCAAACATAATTGATATTCTGTATTTTTGTGTCTGACATTTTCACAGGGTATTGTCAGTTTGTTTACATTTACACAACCATTTTCCAGCATCATCTGTCAGATACCGACCTGTCTGCATCTCCCTGACTCTGCTGGCTTATCACACACACAGACACACACACAAGCGCACACACACACGTGCGTCAGTGCGCTATTAGAGATGCAAACACCACTGATGTGCTCAGACAAAAGAACATATTCAGAAAGGTGAAATATCAGTCAAACGGACCAACGGATCCTTGAGGAAGGTTGTTACACACTTACCTACGAATTCAGAGAGGAAGACCACAAAAAAGGGAGTGACCAGATCATTAATGCCCTGCACGTATCCACTAGCGGGATGACGGATAGCCCAGATGAACAAAATCCGCTCAAACACCTGAAAAACAAGATGATACCTCTTAATGATTAATTTCTCATAACGAGTGTGATTGTTGTGCAAACCTTTGCCAACTGTTGTTGTTTAATTCACTCTTGACAGACCAACAGGTCCACTCATTCAGATGCTTGTATTTCCCAACGCAGCTGCATTTCAAGTGCTCTGTTACTTCTGAGTTGCACACTCTTCTATAAGTTAAAAACACCACAGCACCCCCTGCTGGTAAGCATCCAATGACACAAAGCTTAGTTAAACCAAATCATGCTGGCAACATCCATTCAGAACATCCTCTGCAAAATTACAGATACAATTTTTCAGTGCTGAAAGGTTTTTGATTACCTTTTTTATCAACAGAACAAAAAGACAAAAATGAGACAAAAAGACAATAAGACAAATGATCTGGAAAATAATTACATTTTAATTAAAATATGCTGTGAACAAATAAGGCAATCAAAAAAATATTTTAGCTAAAAGAACTGAATACAGGTAAACTAAACTGCTTCACTAGGTTGGTTTATAAAATAAAAAGTTAATACACATTATTGCATTTCAACAATTAAAATTTTACTGCAATACAGTAATGGTGCATAACCATATATTCTTGTTTTTAAAAAAAAGCACACATATTACAGTAATTAGAATCTACGGACAATCACCACTGAGAAAAATGGAAACTCAAAACATCTCTGTTGCATAATGATAATGATTTTGGGGGCAAAATGTGCTTGTCTCTATAAAAGCAAAAACTATTAATAGTAAGACCTATGCTGTGCTATGTATATACAAACATACACACGTGATATAATAAAATATAAAAATAATATCAATTTTAAAAAAATTGATCATCTTATAATGAATAAGAATATTAGAATATTTTTTTTAGAATATTTTCTTTTGATTTCAGGTTGTACTGTGACCTGGAGAGGACTGTGTGTGATTCACTCTCTTATCTTTATGATTACATTAGGTGTGTAATGCTTGCTGTGTGAGATCAGACGTCTGTATGACGCCGGTGGGTCGGTCACAGGTGCGGGGTGCAATGAGACTCAGGTGTTGGTGCCTCAGACGATCACCTACCTCCTGCACCAGCGGCTGCTGAAACAAAGGAATCAAAGGGTTCGTCCTCGGGATATCAATGTGAATCTATGGAGACACAGACACACACACAGGTGTATACAGGTAAGCTCAAATGCACACCCACACAAACACAAACCAGCGTGTCAGGAAGACAGGTGAAAAAATAAGAGATTAAATCAATACGGCCCAAGAGCACTAAATTGAGTTACATGTGCCTTTTCCCTTCCAGTAAATGGAGGAAACCCATCAGGGCCCAAACTGCACACGCTATCGATCCAGTTTCGTAACAAGCTACACACAAAACCTGCATGAATTCAATTGGAAAGCGGACAGCGCAGTGTCCAGCCGCACATACAGGTGGCAACCCTTCTGTTTCATCCGGTTCTCTCTTATTTTCTTCCCCCTCTCCATTTCTGCTTCCATCATATGTTTGACGAAATGGCTTTGTAGTAATGCAGGTCACTCAAAGGCCACCGAAGTGCGGTTCGCTCGTATTCACCGCCATTCCTCGCCCTCTCAGTCTGTGACCACACTAAAAGGTCATTTAGTGTTTCTGCCCAGACAGCCAGGGGCCAGTCCAACGGTTCTGTACGACCATATAAATCCTTTTAAAGGTCTATGTCCGATTTGTATTGCAGTAGAAGAAATGAGGGGCTGGGAGCCAGGAAGCCCTAAGGAACCGGACAAGAGAGGAGAGAAGGCAGCGCATAGCAATCGACTACCAGTCCTGCACCATTAACCTGAGTTTTACAGCCCATAAGAATATTGATCCCGGCCCCCTTCTTCCACATTAATAACACGCTGGACAAAATCTGGGTGTACTACTACTATAGCCTTCTAGAAGCAGGTGTAACCTTGAGTGACTCACTGCAGAGAGGATGAGCTTTCTCAACATATTGGCGTCTGGTGTAGCCTAGCGGTTAAAAGGTTGGTTCACTTCCTTTTTCGAGGAAAAGATGCATTACAAGTCTTCTGAGGTTATATAATGAGGTTCGTGTGAGGAGCAGACTGAAATTTACAAAGCTATTCACTGATAATCTCTGCAAATGTATCAATGACTCACTTGAAGTACAGAATCGGATTAGTTCCATCCTCTAGGATGATTCTCTTATACACAAGGCCCCTGGGCTAAATGTTGTCAGTTCAAACTCTTCAAAAATGTATTTGTGAATTATAACCACTGTTCCTCTGAGTAAAACACTTAACCTCAGGTTGGCTCCAGAGGGATTGTTTCCTAATGGACTGAAGCGTCTGCTAAATTTCAGATCAGAAGTAATTAGCAGTAGATATAAAACAATCTCAAACACTTTTTAAAAGATTTACTTTTATTAAAAAATACTTTTATTTAGCAACGATGCATTCAAATTGAAAAATATATATTCAAATAATTGTTATTTTGCACTTTCTACTATTTAAAGAATCAAAAAAGCACCACAAAAACATTAACCGTTTTCAAAATTAATAACAAGAAATATTTCTTGAGCACCAAATCAGCATATAAGAATAATTTCTGAAGGATCATGTGACACTGAAGCAGGACTGTAGCTATCAAATATTTCAGTAATCGAGTATTCTACATAAAACGTCGATTAATTAGATAACATGTTTTTTTGCTTAATTAAAGAACACTATTAATTATGCAAGAGAAAATAAGACAGGTCTCTTACAATGAACAACTAATTGGTTTCTTTTTGGAAAAAAAAATCTACATTTTACTTATTGTGAGAAAGCGTCAAAATTCGCTCTTGCTGTCCTGCTAAGCGGTGGACTTTTGCCGCCGAACCGCGTCATAGCTCGTTACCATAAAGTTAACCTGATTTCAACGCTTCTTGACGTTCTCGCCGTCCATTCATTACATTTAAAATTAATGAATTCCGGCCACATTTTTGTCGTTTTCTTGTGTTTATTTGGTCTCTTTGCTCATCGCCATTGTTATTGCTCCCTTCCATTACGCAGCACGCACTAGTCCACGCTCGCGCTCTCAAATCAAAACACCGCTGCCTCCTTCCGCTTCGTGGGTGACGTAAGCTTAAGTGCATTGGCACAGCAAAGCAAAATTCATTGTGAAAAAACGTGACATGAATTTTAAAATTAATTAACAGAGGCTTTGAGGCAGAGGATTTTGCCTCAATTTTTTTTGTAGTTTTTTGTCGTTTAAGCCCTTCACTGAAGAGTGTAGTAATGTCTGCTGAAAATTCATCTTTGCATCACAGGAATAAATTACATTTTAAAATATATTCACATAGAAAATATTTTTTAGGCTATAATAATATATCACAGTATTTGTGACTAAATGTAACCCACTCCAAATTGAGTTTTTCCCCCCAAATCAATGTCTTAAAAAAGCCCTGTCAAATTAAGTAGGTTTGTCATGTTCACAAAATACAAATCAGATGTGCTTTCAGACATGTATTAAAAAAAATGGACGGGTATTTAACAACTAACATTTTAATATCTGTAATCGATGTAACGATCTTACGAGATCCTTTTCCACTGAAATTCAAATGATCTGGATTCACGTCCTTACAGACAACATGTTTGCATAGTATCTTGTTTCCCAACTAACTCAACCTGGATTTAAACAAATATTCTGGGTTGCTTTCAACATAATGTCTACGGATGGCATGCGTAACATTCTGTCCATTAGAACAGACAATGCATGTCCTTTTTACACGCCGTCTGTAATAACTGACACCATGATATAGTACATCAACACTAGATATAATAATGTACACAATACAGTTTGTTCAAAGAACTCTAATGGAACAAATAGGTATATTTGGATACTTGTGGACTGATAAAGGTGCTGTCATACTCCTGGATATTGTGTAGAATCAGGTTCAGAACAAAAAAAGTGGTTAATTTAAGCCAATTCTTCCTCTTTTTCAAGAACATACTCAAGAAGGATGCTGGGTTTACCTGTCTGTATGTGTCTCTGTGATTTTCATCGGTTCTGGAGTGGTAATACTGCTCGATGAAACCAAAATACTCCTCTCTCTTCCTCTGGAGAACCAGATCCCTCCGTTCTCTATTGGCTGGAAGATAGCCCTGAGAGAAAGCACATGGAAAGAAGAAAATGCAAATTTAATAGCGTTCAGAAGAGAACTGTTGTACACCCACTTTCTCCATGTCTTCGAAGTGTATCTTGCCCTGTAACCAAAACATAGCCTATAAATAATGCAAACTAAAAGATATTAAACACAGCAGTATGTAAATTCAGTTCAAGACTGTAGTCACATGAAAGAAAAAAAGAAATTGTATAAAAATAAGCTTTTAATCTTTTTTCTTTGCATTGTTACATCCTTAGACATGATTCTTTTTAATGTGTTTCTGCGTTCATCATTTCAATGAGACACCCTTCTTTACCACATGCTGAAGTCAGATGTTTAGTGAATGCCTTTTAGAATATGATCTGACGGATTTTATGCTACTAGCTTCTTTGTGCTGCTCATACAAATGGCCCTTTTCAAAAGGCTTCAATAAAGTGCATTATCATTTAGATGCTAGGGTAGTTCAGAGGTGTCTGGATGGTTTTTTTATGCATCGCTAGGTAGTTGCTAAGATGTTCTGGGTAGTTGCTTACTGCTAACTTGATAATAATATTGTGAAATAACTGTTTTCTAGTTTACTGCATTTTAAAAAAGTAATTTATTTCTGTGATGCAAAGCTCAAATTCAGTCTTCAGTGTCACATGATACTGCTGAAATCATTTATATACTCTATGCTGATTTTCTGCTCATTTACTTTCAATGTTGAATACAGTTTTGCTGCTTAATATTTTGGTGGAAACCATGATAATGGATTTTAGAATGAACTTTTGTGACAATGTATCTTGAAATCTTTAAAAATATATAATTACCATCATTTTTGATTCATTTATTGGACTGTAGCATAGGGTTTCCACTTCTAAGATTGTTTTTTTCTGCCCATTATATTTCCCATTATTAAGGAAAAACTTTGCCTGTTATGTTGTCCACCAAGAAAACTTTGCAATTCAGACTACATAGAGTAATTGCTTCAATAATAGTACAGTGTGAATAATGGTATGAGCAATAATATGTGATGCTTGTCTTAGCAAACACCCCTAACTAAGAAACAGACTTGAAAATGCAAAAAAACAAGCCTCTGATCTCAAAAGTCTAGTAAAGAAATTCACAACTCTAAGAGAAACTTCTAATCATGTAGCTACTAAACCAATACACGGATAGGATGCAATTGTGCTAGTACATACTAGCTACAGATGATTCCCTAAAGAGCAGACAACAAGTGCAGGCTATTTGTAGAGCAGACATGGAGGCGTGGAACTGTCAGTTAGATCGTTGTCATGACTCTCCATCATGTTTCAGAAAATGGTATTTTTAAAAAGTGCCTTCCCCTCCCATTGTTTCTCAACTCTTGTTTTAATGAGTGCACACAGTTGCAGAGCGTTTGAACGCATGATAACGTGCATTTAGAATCCGGCTCGATGCAGCTCACGTCTGTTGCTTCAGGCGAATAATAAGTGCACAAACTCTGCTCGTTTGGATTCGCCTCCATCAGCGGCCCTTCAAAACTTTAATAACGGCTATTAAATTCAATGCTGAAAATCGAAAATGATCTTAAAACGGCGATTCAGAGAAGGTCTTGGCGAGGTCTGCGTGCTGTAAATCCAAAATTGGAAATGTTTCATTTGGTGCTATATAACAAACCAGCAAAAACAAAACGCAGCAATCACTATTGGAATATAAAAAGAAGAGACAAAATTTTTTGTTTTGGTTTTTGGCACGTGTTTAGCATGCATCTACCTCAGTAATTTTTTACTTATGGAATTATTCCGTTTAATCCCCCTAGCAAACAATGCATGAAGCAGTAAAAGCTTGGAGGAGCTGGGTCAGGGAGGGGATTTGCTTGTACAGCTTAGCCCAGAGGTGTGTGTTATTGACTGTGTAAGCATGCGCCAGAACTCAAATGAGGCTTGTAAAGCATTCTCTGAACATCCGCACACATACAGCCACAACACAGCGTCCCGCTCTACCCCTCTGTTGATGACAGTCACAATTCTGCTGACATTAAGTGCTCAGCAAAACCAATATTGCAAAACAAATCAATAACGCACATTAAACTGAAAGAGGCATGGAAGTTTTATACCCTCTGAAAAGCATAGAAAATGACTGTGCACCCTGTGCAGAACTTCACTGCATGCAGGTTTGTATGATAAATTATTGTTTATTACGGCATTTATGTATTATTCATTCACCTGAATATACATTTGGCTGCACTTCAAAAAAGTAATTTGAAGAAGTAGTTCAAAACATATTTAAAGGAACCGTATGCAAGAAATTTATTGTAATAATCATAAAATGGCCCTGTTACGTTCAACAGGCATTAAGAAATCATGTTAATTTCAAGTATTCAGTAGTAGCAGTACAGCCTGGATATCCTCGTTTAAAAAGCGCAGTTGAAGCCCTCAACTGATGTCTATGTTGTCATGTTTTGTTTTGGCCTGACAAAGTAGTGTTTCGGCATCCAGGTTGCCTGCTCTGCACGGCTGCAGCAGCTACTAAAAAAATTACAAAAATTTAGAGTACGAAACCTAAAAGACCTCGCTATGAATCCGAAATACGGCGTGACAAGGTGCGAAATAAGACAAGGGTTTGCATTGGAGAAGCGTTTGAACTATGGAGACGGATAGAAGCTGGCTTAAACTTGAAAACAGACGCCAATGTTGCAAATTTTCTCCTGGACAGGTAAGATTCATAATTAACTTGTATTCATAAATGGGCATTTAAAATATTCACTACAGTCGAACAAAGTTGTATATGTTCGTGCATAGTAATGTTAGCACATACGGAGGAGGTGGGTCATCGAATTGAAAATGTAATAAACTAGTTTGGGAAATTAATACAGTGACTCGTTATTGCTAACATTAGCAATGTATTAGTAGAGGCTGTTTCTCTGTCAATCTGAGACAGTAGACTAATGTTACCATGGTAAAATAATTCGTTCTTCGCATATATTTGGACTACACAAGCTAAGGTGACCTGTATGACCTATAACTGTTGTGGGTTATTTTGGGAGCATTGACTGTCATTTGAAGATGCTGTATGTAAGTTTTGACTATTTTGACTATTCTAAAGCCAAAAAAAGAACACGTTTGTAGATATTTAGGAAACAAGTTATGCTTAAATAGCTTTTTCTTAAAGCTGTAGCCAGTGATTTTACTCTGGAATGTCTTTATTTTTGCACTACCCATTTCAGCCGCTAGCTGTCAATCTTACATACTGCAACATACTACAAACACAACACAACTCATTTATTTTTCTAATTAAAACATATTATTAAGATATATTAGTCATAATTAGAAATACAAAATCAGAAGGCATTGAAACCAAGGCCTAGTGGTTAGGGTGTGTCATGAGCTCAAATACAGTGGGTACGGAAAGTATTCAGACCACCTTATATTTTTCACTCTTTGTTATTATTTGCTAAAATCATTTAAGTTCATTTTTCCCTCATTAACGTACACACAGCACCCCATAATGGCAGAAAAACACAAAAATTTTGACATTTTTGCAGATTTATTAAAAAAGAAATATAACATGGTCCTAAGTATTGCTTGTGCACTGAGGAGAGGATTCCGTCAGGCCACTCTGCCATAAAACCCAGACTGGTGGAGGGCTGCAGTAATGGTTGACTTTCTACAACTTTCTCCCATCTCCCGAATGCTCTTCTCCCCCGATAGTTAGGAAGGGTTCTGGTCGTCCCAAACGTCTTCCATTTAAGGATTATGGAGGCCTTAAGTGCAGCAGAATTTTTTTTGTAACCTTGGCCAGATCTGTGCCTGTGCCTTATCTCTGAGCTCTTCAGGCAGTTCCTTTGACCTCATGATTCTCATTTGCTCTGACATGCATTGTAAGCTGTAAGGTCTTATATAGACAGGTGTGTGGTTTTCCTAATCAAGTCCAATCAGTATAATCAAACACAGCAGGACTCAACTGAAGGTGTAGAACCATCTCAAGGATGATCAGAAGAAATGGACAGCACCTGAGTGAAATATATGAGTGTCACAGCAAAGGCTCTGAATACTTAGGACAATGTGATATTTCAGTTCTTCTTTTTTAATAAATCTGCAAAAATGTCAACAATTCTGTGTTTTTCTGTCAATATGGGGTGCTGTGTCTACATTAATGTAGACATGAACATTTTAGCAAAAGGCTGCCATATAACAAAGAGTGAAACATTTAAGGGGGGTCTGAATGCTTTCTGTACCCACTGCACATCTTACTACATATTTCCATCATTTTTTTTTTTTACTCTCCTCCAAATCTTTTCTTGTCATCTCATCGCTGTTTGTTTACATAGCATGCCAAAACATGAAATAAGCAGTAGTGGTAAATACTTACCGATAAGAGTCTCCAGGTGACTGGCCGAACTTCACGAGGGATTCCCGACCAGCTATGCTTCCGTAATTCCTCTGTAGGAACAAAACACAGTGCAAAGTTAATTCAAACACTTCATCAGCACAAGTGCTGTGTCCTTTCATAGCTCCAGAGGTGAACAGCTGCTTTGATGACACATCATACTGCAGTTTGGACAACAAACTAGAATGCAATAATAAAGTTGCAGAAGGCTGGAATTAAAAGTAAATATTGACCAATCAGCAGATAAAAGCATTAAGTTTTTGTTCATAAGTGGTGGCAGAAAAAAAACAACAACTTTAAAATCAACAATTGCCGACCTTAACAGGAACAGTGACACTAACTTATAGTTCAATCAACATAATCAATAAACAATTATTTTTAATTGGCAAACACACTCAGAGCTTTCACATCCATGCCACCTTGAATTATGTTAACTCCAATAAGACAGCGAGCCATAACTGCACATTGATTATAAAGTAATGGCTGGGAAGTTGACTATTCACAGGTGATGGAGTAATGGCTTGGGATGTCAGCACATTTGGGCAAAAAAAAAAAACATCTGTCTGTCATGTTTTTTCTATAAGGTTGATTGTTTTTTCTTATTTCACATTTCTGTTTCTTTCCGAATGCACCATAGGGCTGGGCGCTATATTGGTATTAACATGACTACCAGTATATTTTGTGCCATGATATGGATTTTGTTATACTGTGGAGGATACCGTTAGATATTTATGTATTTCATTGGATGGACAGACAAAGATCCCCCCCAAAAGGAAGGAAGCGGTATATTGAGAATGTTCCTTTAGCGCCTTCTGCTGTCAGAGAGTCAACTTGCATGTTCTTTCAGTCCATTTGCTGTTTTTTTTTTTGCACAGGTGGTTTATGGAGCATAATTTCATACATCTAAAGTCAGACATTTTATTTTTTTAAATCTTGTTTTTCTTTAGTTATTTAAGGTTAAAATATACATTTTGCATGAAATTTAATTGAGGTCTTCCAAAATGTGATTCCATTTTTTTTTTAATATCGTGATATAATACCGATATCATCTCGACAGTAGAAAATACTGTGATACGAATTTTAGCGCATATTATTACATATACATAATATATATATATATATATACACACA
>JAUMHP010000055.1:3219083-3234106 GCA_032361065.1 Enteromius trimaculatus | reverse complement strand
TTTCAAATATGATGTTTTATTATTCGTCTTACTTTGAAACCTCGCTCTTGTCTTCGCCTCGTCTTTGATTTGAAAATGGCTTAAGCAGCATTGCCGGCAAAATTGAAAAACTTTGAGGAATGGGATGTCAGTCAATACCAGGAACTGCCAGCAGCAAATAAAATTTTGGGGTGGCCAATCGGATGTCAGGGGTGTCCATTGCCACCCCGGACACCCCTCTGGCTCCGCCCTGCTTTTCCCCTGTACCCAGTTTCTGCATTCCGGTAAACGTTGCATTTAATATGCTTTGATACAGCACTCTGTAAACAGCCAGATCTTTCAGTAATGTCCTACCCTCTTCATGGAGGGCATCACTGATTGTCTTCTGGACCATGGCCAAGTCAGCAGTCTTCTCTATTATTGTGGTTTCAAAGAACAAAGAACAAGAGATACCCAGAATTCATATAGTATGGTCATTTAATGAAACTCATTTAATTTGAACTTTCATAAGTATATATGAAAGCTCCAAAAAATATGACATATAAATATATATTAATATATACATACACTCTTAGGTACAAAAAGCTGTCCTTTTTCAAAAGGCACAAGTTTGTACCTGAGGGTCCATTTTGATACCTAAAGTGTACATATTAGAACGTAACAGGTACAAAAGGTACTGCTTTTATACCTTTATTTCTGAGAGTGTACGTGTGCACCAACAACAAAAACTTTTTTTCCCTTTTTGCATAGTTTTTATAATGTAGTGATTCATCTCAGAGCTGCTTGTTTTGGTTCATGGCTCAGGATTTAAATAAAGAATTTCTTAGAAATGCCTATGGAAAAAATGAATGAGAAAAGTACTGCTGGAGCCAAGGCCATCAAGCAAGTGGGCGTTCACATTCAAGCTTTATGTATAACTGTATCATGTGAAGGATATCTTTATGATGCTATTTAAAGCATACCTGGTGCCATCTGCAAAAACACAGATAAAGTATACGGTGTTAGCTATTGCATGTATCCGGTTCACGAGTCCAGCATTAAGAAATCTGGACCCCTGTGGTCCTAATCTTCTCAGATTATACACACACTATCAATATAAAACGATAAGAGTGTTATTAAAGTTAGTTAAATGGATTTACAGCTAATACCACTGCAATCTGTCCATCTCTACTTCTCAAGTGACATCTGCTGATTGTCTGTTTAAAGACCGCCGACTGTAGTGAGTCGAACAAGGCAAATCATACCCAGGAAACCAGAATGAATGTTAAAAAAAATATTTATTGACAATTGTGTAAAAAAATAGCTTTCTAAACATAATTTACTTTGCTAAATCAGAAAAACAAAATCTGAGTTGCAATCATGCCTACTAAAGGTGAAAAAGAAACCATGTAAAATCACTCGTTCCTCACACATTCATGAGGTAATTTCCTCCAACATATGCACAGCAGACAGTTTAAATTAGGTGACAAACACGACTGGTATGGTTTACCATCAGCAGTACTCCATGCATCGGGAAACAGAAGTGCTTTCGAAGATTATTTACAATGTATGTACATACTGTTCTCAAAAAAGGCTTTAAATATGGTAAAAATACATTTAAATAATTTGTGGGCCCTTCGGTGGTGGAATGAGAAAAACTTTGCAGAAAATTGCTTCTTTATAAATAAATAAATAAATACTTCAACTTTCATCACGTTTCTTTTTCTTTTTTTTTAAGACACTCCAATAAATATCATTTACACATAAGCCTCATCATGGAATTGAGTCATCTGACCGAGCTATTTACAATATAAACAAAAATAATATGCAGAAAATGTAGTCTTTTACGTCGAAGTTGCATTGCTTTGTGCATCTGTGACAATGAGTGGTAGTTGTTGAGGGTTACTCAGTACGAAGGAAGAAGAAAAAGAAACAGCGGTTTGAAAGAGTGAGGTAAGACTTTTCATTCTGCAGAGGTTTGTGAGGTCGATTTGGTTACTCTCTCTGACGTATTAGAGTAAGACCGACAGTTACCTGCCAGGAGCAGGTAAAGTGGAAGCAAGAAGGTAAAAAAAGACATCTGGTTAAGGAGTAGAGTGTTACAGTGGCTATTACTCAATTCAAGTATATCCAAAAAAACAAAACAAAAAACAAACCCTTGATCTTGCACAGAAGGCACTAAAATTATTAAGCTCGGCTGATCTGCTTCCTAAAGGAACAGCCCTGACGCACCACAGCTGGCAGATCGGCCCTCATCGCAGCACCGCTGCATCGGGCGCCCCCGAGCTCCTCCCTACACTGGCTGAGATGGGCTTCTCAATCTACCCATGTCCGACAGCAGTGTTAACAGTCATTTGGTTACTACGAGCCAGACTTGTGGGACCCTGAGCCACAGGGGGGCAGGAGACGAGAGATAACAGATCTCACTGAAAGGTGGACCTCTCCCTTTTTTTGGCCTAGCCTAGAACTCCCGCCTAGCAGCAATGCTCAAAACAAAAGAATAACACTTGTTGTCGTTTTTTTTTTTCTTTTTTTTTTGCACTGCTCAGTCTGCAGGTCCCCTGGGTGGTTTGCTGCTGTAATGGAAAGTCTTTACGCATGCATTGAGATTTTGAGTCATTTGCACACAGTGACTGCTGGGAAAGCAGCGGGCTGATGCTCGTGGCTGATACTGTGCAGTCTGATCTCATTGTTGTCTGTAGGGGGCGCCGTGTTCTGCATCCAAGAGTGGTTGATGATGTCCTCGAAAGACGGGCGTTCCGCAGGGCGGAGGGCCAGGCACCACTTGATAAGCTGCTGGCACTCTGTAAAACAACAGGATATGCCATTATAGCCCTGCAATAAACGTATAAACCTCCTAGAAGGTGGCGTCATGTGATCTGAGAGTCTTACCTGTGGAGATTCTCCGCCTGAACAGCACCTGTCCGCGTACAATCTCTTCGTCCTGCTCGAACGGGATGTCCCCACACACCATGTCGTACAGCAGGATGCCCAGAGACCACACGGTTGCAGATCTACCATGGTAGCGGTGAAATTTGATCCACTCTGGTGGACTGTAAACACGTGTACCTGAAGAGAAAACAGAAAAATGCATTTAAATTAATGATTTTGCAACACTAAAACCCTACTTAAACTGCATATAAGTCTTTGTTTTAGTACTTGACGAAACTAAACACTAAACCAAACATTGTAGTAAAAGGTGCGGCTGGAAAAGGGCGTGTCGTGTTTGAACATTATTGTTATGGCACAGCATTAATGTGCACAGTCATGTGCTTGGGAGCGTGATGGCAGACGTGCGCATGTGGAGAAACTGGTTGCCATGTGACTTGTGTTTACAAACTTTGAGTTGTAACAATTACATTTCCCACCGGAGGGGGCGCCAAATACACAAGCCAGGGAAATGGCTTTTCCCCAAAGCAACATAATACAAAAATAAACAAATCATCAGGCAGAGCGATTTATTAAGCTTGACATGACTACTCAACGATGAAAGGGGGTCATAATACACATTTATCAAGCTATTAATGCCAGATATGCTTGATGCATCGTCTAAATGTATAAATATACACCCTTTTTAGAGCTTGACAGGGTTTCCAAACCTTACAAGCATCGAATTCAACGCGTTTAAAAATAAATTTAACAATTTCTAACCTATGAATTTGATCTTTTCCCATGACAAAGTCGCACTAATGTTTACATATTTATTTTTAAAATAAACATTTATTTTCACGACACCAATTTTCATGGGGCTAGATAGGCACGTATCTTAATTTTCTCCGATCCCGCCACGATTTCCGTGACCGTGGGAACCCTGGCTTGAAGGTCACGCAAATGGCTCTTACCGTCGAAATCGGTGTAAACGGTGTCTTTGAGCAATGCCCCCGATCCAAAGTCGATGAGCTTCAGATCGCCGGTTCGCAGATCGATGAGAATATTCTCGTCCTTGATGTCACGGTGAACGACGCCGTTGTTGTGGCAGTGACGCACCGCTTCCAGAACCTGGCGGAAAAAGTTCCTGGCGAGCTCCTCCGGTAACGCGCCCTTCTCCGTGATGAAATCAAACAAGTCCTTGACGGTCTCCGGTCTTTCCATGACGATAATGAAGCTGTCCGGTCTCTCGTACCAGTCCAGCATCTTGATCACGCCACGGAATCCGGTGCCGACCTTCTTTAACAGGACGATCTCCATAGGGACGCGCGCGCCATTGGGCTGGAAACGGAGGACATGTTCGTTTTAGTGACGCTGTCATTTATTATTCATGTGCGATATTTTAGAAACAAAATCACATGAATATCATCCTTATAATTAAATACTCACCAGCTCTCCCCATTCAGTCACACGATCTTTTGCAACATGCTTGATGGCAACCTAGAATAGTAAATAAATATGTATTGTTAAGCAGTGAAGTGAAATTGTATATTTACATTTTTTTTTTATGTGAAATACACACACACACGTTATGAACGCTCCAAACGTTCAGACTTTAACCTAAATACTCTATTCTGGAACCTACCGGCGCGCCATCGGCGATCCTCAACCCCGCATAGACCGTCCCAAAACCGCCGCTTCCCAGCACAGAGCCGACCTGATACACCTTCTCGAATGGCTCTTTCTCCTTAACTGAAAGATAAAAGATAAGATAGATTCGTCAGAATTGGTAAAAGACGTACAATTGTATCGTTATTGGGAATCTGACGCACGCGCTATTCCCAACACTCAGTCTGCTGACGTGAACCAGCCCAAGACCACAACACACACACACAGACACGCGAGAACAACCGTCCTCTAACCTTGAAGCTGGATTTTCGCCGGCATGTCCACGGTGGAAATATGAGCAAATGTGTTGAATTTTGATAGAAGCATTTTATAATCCGAAATGCGAGTTCTTCTTGAGGGTTATTCCAATGTTGAGGTCGAAATCCGTCGTGTAGAGATGGATGTAGGGAAGGTCTGCTTGAGGGATCCGGTCTAGAAGCCTGTAGAAATCCCTTCTCATCGAGGCTCGATTGGTTTTGATTCTCAAGACGAACTTTAAACGACCGCGCAAGGTCTATTCCAGTTTGGAAAATGAAATTAAATAAACAAACGATTAATATAGTTCGAAGATAAATATTATTGTCTGAGGTGCGCGACGAACACAAACACCCGGCTTTCTAAATCGTAAGGGAGGGGCAAAAGCCGTTATATACCAGTAGTAAAACGGAGGCGTGACTAGCCGTACGTCAACTGTGGCCCCGCCCACAAACACGATTCAACCAATGAGCAATACGCCTGCCTCTGCAGAAAAAGGTCAATCAAATATGAAAATAAAGGAAAACGTAGACGTGGCGGGAATCAAAACGCGCCAAATAGTCGAGGCTTTTTTTGAGGGCGTTTAGCCGGCGTGGGGCAGACAGGGAGAATGATTCACATGGCTGTGTACATAACAAAAGCCGCCGTTGCAGATTCGGAGCCATTTCAGAGAAGTATGAAGAGTACTACGAAATAGATGCACGCTTTATACATACATATTAATACATACACATGCATATTTTATATATACACATACTTATATAATATAAAATACATATATTTTAGGCGTAGATAGATCGAAAAAAAATGACTTTAGTACAGTGACAATTTAAAAGTAAATGTATTTGAAAATCTGGAACCTGAGAGTGCAAAAAAAAAAAAAAAAAAAAAAAAAAAAAAATATATATATATATATATATATATATATATAAATACTTTAAATCACCTTTTAAGTTGTACAGAGGATGTTCTTAATGCATATTACTAATGCATGAGGTCAAATGTGCAACTTTAAAGTTTTCCTTGTACATTGTATTCAATGAAAACAATCAGCTCACACGGTCAAAGAGGAACAAACTACATGTAAAAAGCATTGCAGTGTAATGCAACCCACATTTTCCTTTTCTGTACATAAAATGCGTCATCATCCCAATGGACAGTGCTTTTGTTTTTTTTCCAGTCATGTGAAGTAGGTCTACAAAGTGCATATGAAGACCGCATGCACTGCAGTACCTCATTAATCTCAAATTAGCGCGCAACGTTTTTTGTTTCTCCTATTGGCGGGCAGCAGGCTTTATTTAAATAGAGAACAATGCCGGTCGCTATGGAAATGAGGTGCATACCAGGCATTCTTTCAAATTGGGTGGCCGGTTTTAAACTCGGCGGCAGGATGTGGGAAACTTGAGATAAAAGACTTACAGACCCATCCCCCATGTCTCTTGTCCTCTCTTTCCCGCGCAGATTATTGTTTGAAAGGCACTTGTTCTCCCTGTCTTCTGTATTTTCCCCACCCTTTGGATATATGCCTACAATTAAAAAAAAAAAAAAAAAAACTGTAAACCTATATTATGGGGGTTTCACACCTGCTCGCTTCATCTTTACTCATTGTACAGTTAAGTAGAAAAGACCAAGTGTAAATGCCCTCAAAGACCCATTTGAGATGTATAGTAATCTGATCACTCAGACTCCCTCAGGAGAGGTTTTCAAATACATACAAAGAAACAACTCGGCCAAGTGTAAATGCATCTGCTTGTTCAGGCCGCATATGTAAACTTTACTCCTCCCAAACAAAACAGCATCAGTATACAGAAGTTTGGGACACGTGGATGAGAGACACGGATGGAGCAACTAAAAAAATCTAAATATGAACTGCCAGATGGGCTAAAGAGGGCGTAAAACAGAGAATTTTGTTGCCCAGCATTAGCATCATCACGGAAATTATATTTGCAAATAGCGTGGGAAGGTTGTATTTATATCCGTTCTGCGGAGACACATTTACGTAGCCAAGTGTTAATAGAATGTGCATATAAAAATCAGATTGAGATCAGCAATTTATGAAGTATTTTTAACGTATAACATGCAGTATTTTTTGTTTAAAAAAAGCTAATTGCCAACGGGTATTTCTTATGCTAATATTGTTAATTATAAACACACAATGGTTTGTCATCCAAACAGTTTTACCATCTAATGCACTTGGCTATTCTTCTAGTTGTTTACCTATAGCAGCTAATGAAATGGAAGTCCTGTACAAAGAAAACAGCTTACTTCTGCATCGAAATATATCTGCATTGAAGTTGATATTGACTCCAAATTTAAACCCTTTAGTCACATTTAAAAATGCACATCACTGCATTTGATAACAAATGTCCAATATTGTACCACTTTTAAAATGTTTTATAAGTTATATTTTATACATTTTATTTATTATGTGATATATTTGTATGCATATTTAAATTATACATTTAATGTAAAATAGTGTTATTTTAAAGTGTGACTTTAGGCGTCAAATAAGGGTTATTGTTAACTTAAACTATTAAAAAACATTTATTGAAATAAAGCTGATGAAATGTTTGCTTTGCTACTATCTGAAAAAAGTTTAGGCACTTAAATTGAAAGAAAAAAAAAACTGAAAAAAATTAATAAATAAAAACTGAAATAAAAATAAAAAACTAAATAAAAAAAATAATAATCTAAATAGCAAATGAAAAACTAAATAAATAAATAAAATTAATAAAAATAATATTATCAAGCAAATAATACCACTGGTCCAAATTCGTTTTTGGCCTGCTATACTAGTGCCATTATTAAAATTAAACCATTTGCTCAAATGACCTTGTGTCTAGTTTTCTAACAGCTCTATTCCATAAAACTTCACTCACGTTTTCCCTTCCGTTACCATTGTGACAAGTCCACGCTTCTCAAAAAAGCCAGTGAGTCATAAATTTGCAGATTAATGTTTGTGATTCATAACTTGGCTTTTGTGCTTGTGTGGTGTTTCTTTTTTTACCCAGAATCCTGTTTTTGTTCAGTTCAGTCATAATGCCGGTGCTCCGTTTTGATGACTCAGAGATCTGAACTCTTTTCTAGATGGAGATATGCACGACTCCCCTGGGGAGCAGAAATGAAAAAATACTCAGAAATGCCTCGCTTTAGAAAGACAACCATGGAAATAAAATCAAATGCATAAATAAATAGAACTTCAAGGAATGACGGATAACCAAACGCCGTTTGATTACTATCATTCAGGCAGCAAATTAGAGTGCTTTATGCATGTCAGAATAGTGCCTTTTTCTTCACATCCACATTAAGTCTTGTACATCATCTTCTTACAATGCACCGCTAGCCCCCAGCGGGACTCGCTCAGGCTGATTTAATAGAGCTGGTTTAACGGCTGCGGCCCGCTATAATGAGTCACCTTCTCTGTGCACTTCAGCGCTGATTATGGGCCGCGCTTAGGTAAGAGCGAGAGGCGCTCTGAAATGGAGACGCAGTGGGGGTCTATGTAATATAAAGCTGTATGAAAGAATGACAGCACTGACGTCTATGGCTGCCTGCTCAGCAGAGGAGAGAGTGACAGCCGCCCGGTGCCCCGTCTCATCTGACACGGACAGTGCTTGGGCTTTTATTAGCCCATGATGATAAAGACGACTCAAGTGCTGGGTTGAAACTTCAGACTAGCGCAAATCCCCCTCTCCAACCCTGATTGGAGGAAGGGAAACCATGGGAAAAACCATGAGTGGACTTCAAAGCCATGTGGGAAAGGCTCCCGAAGAGCAGGGGTTTACACAGGGTCAACTTTCAGGGCGGTAAAAATGCGAGGTCAGAGGTCGCTGACATACCTGTTCAGCATTCCACGGCCCTCCTTCAGGAAATGACCCTCACTTGTCTCAATTTGAGGGGCCACCTCAAAGCAGAGCTTGGCTTTTGCACTGCCCAGGATTAAATCATGGTCTCTGTCAAGGGTGAGTAAATGAGATGCTTATGCTTCTGAAATGTTTGTCCGGATTGTTTGGACTTGGTTTGAGCCTCCAAGCGAATAACACCAGCAAACAGCAGAAGATAACGGATGTGACTCATTCCAAATCAAAATTAACATGCTGATTCATTGGAGGGCTTTTAATATGCAGCTAAAATTGAATGCACTGTTGTCAGTCCTCTTCGTTGGAAAGGAAAATTACATGAATCTCTTTAATAATGGTTTATAAGGGATTAAATGGAGAATTTTGATCAAGTTTCCTGTTTTTTTATTTATTTGTATTGATTTCAATGAAGAACTCATTGGTACATCAAACCGTGATTTGCCAAAACATTAAAATCAACATGTACTCATAAACATATTTCTGATCCTGCACAAAACCAGTGTTAGGTGGCACGGGTATATTTGTAGCAATAGCCAACAATGCATTGTATAGGTCAATGGGGCGATTTTTTTTTTTTTTTTGCACTCTTGTTTTTTAAATAGTTATTATTTAGTTAGCATCTCAGCCAAAACTGTAATATTCCATTGACAAACCATACATCAGCTTATTTATTCAGCTTTCAGATAATGTACTACTGGTTTTGTGGTTCAGGATCACATTTCCCAACTATAAATATATTATGTTTTAAAATATAGATACAACAGTATTTTTATTGTTTTGTGTGTGTGTGTGTGTTTTTTTTTTAATCTAATAAATGAGAGACGTCTTTCAAGGAAATTAAAACAATCTTACTTTAACCTTTTAAATGGTAGTTATTAGCACCTACTTTATGCCAGCTATCAATATTTTGTCTATTTTCATGGAATTTTTCAAAGAAAACATTGAGAAATAATGACCTTTTGCCCTTTCTGCAACCTGTCGATCAAACTGATAGCCCCGCCCCCAAACTCACATTACTGGTTAAATGTTGCTGTGTCGGGTAGGACTCAAACAACAGTTTAATGTTTTGATAGCAGCACAGAGACACATGTTTACACCCTGCAAAGGGATTTCCTAGACTCCCTAACCATAAAGCGAAAGTATCTTGACAGTTTACAGAAATCACCTCCATCAAGTTTTCATATTTCTGCAACCTTAAGCATACTGGTCACATAATGGTCACATAATCAGCACAACAGGAAACAGTTGTTGTCAAGGTCAGGAATGTCACTCTGTTTTGTGTCCCCGACAGTGTCCTATCAGTTAAGCACTCATACACAAGCGCTGGATGGCAGGCTTTCCTGGCCTCCCTCCCTTTTCAGCAGATCTGATGATAGCCCCTCACTACTGTAATGCTTTTAGCAGCAAATTACCTTCTGGAATGCTATTCAGTTTCGGGATGGCCAGGAATTTGCTGAAGCAGTACTAGCGCATCATGTCACTTCTCAGCTCAGGCTGAAAGAAAGCGCATTCGTCTGGGTGCATGAATACGCCGGTCACGTTTTGCTGGACACCAGAAACAGGTTAACATAATTATCCTTTAGCAAAACAGATTACAGAGCACCATCTGATATATCATCATCACATGGATATCTCCACGTGTGTTTTTCTTCTGAAGTCTATGACCCACTGCCTCGGTTCATCTCATTTTTAGTCAAGGGGATTTTTCCGAGTCATTTCCTCGTGATGATCGCGACCCATCTGAATCAAACACAGATGCAGATTCATCACCATTACTCAACAGTAACCTCATGGTAAAACCCCTCACAAGCTTGGGGGAGAGCTGTACTTCCTCTTGATTTGCATCATGAATGAATCCAACTATTTAAACCGACTTGCCAAGCAACGGCCAATCACTTTGGCAACAGGAAGCTTTGTGACCTCACCGTAGACAATCACAGTTTCAGCTCCCAAATGGAAAAACACATTTGGAGCCTGAACTAGATTCATGGTCACTGTTTTTTCCCTTTGCCCTGATTTAGTGATGTAATTTTAGAGTGTTTTGGACAAAAGAACAAGCAAAACAGTGATCTTTTCTTTTCTTTTCCAACATTAGAGAAGTTCCTTTGTCTGAAACTAACTCAGGGCCCCTGGAATTGATTTTGAGAGACATTTTCTTATTTTATGAGAGCATGTTATGTTCTAAACATAAAAAAGGACACTGTCATAATCAATTCACTGAAATAAATCCTTCCTCTAAAGAATTATCTTTTAAAAATTGAAACAACATACACACTGCTATCAATAAGATTTTTATTTTTTAAAGAAGTCTCTTCTGCTCATTAAGGTTTTGTTTAATTGCTGAAAAATACAGCAATAGCAGTTTTATTGTAAAATATTATAAAAATGTTCTAAAGCTATTTTCTAATTTAATATTTTGAAAATGAAATTTGTTCTTGTAATGCAAAGCTGAATTTTCAGCATCATTACTTTAGTCTTCAGTGTCACTTGATCCTTTAGAAATCATTTTTATATGCTGATTTCCTGCTTTAGAAATATTATAATTGAAAAAAACATTGCAGATTGATATTTCTGTAAAAACTATGACAGCACTTATTCTTTTTTTTTTTTTTGCAAAATTATAGCTGTCACTTTTTTTTTTTTTTTTTGCTGAACCCAGACTCTTAAATGGTGGGTCTTCTATAAATAACGCACAATAAATCATACCAGAAACTCTCCAGAATACATTTTAATTGGCTAGTGGCTATGTTAGATTAAACAGCTCTGCTCTTGTTTTAGAATCTTTTGTTCCAAGCAACAGCTCTGACTAAATCTTAAAATAACTAGACAGGCCTTGAATGGATTATATAATATCTCCACTCTTAGGTAACAGACGAATTCACGACGAGGGCCATTTGTGTCACTTTAGGTGACACTTTAGGGGAAAGCGACTGATTTTTAGGTTGAGCTTTACGACTTTTTTAGGATAACCCTTAAATGATTAAACAATATCCACAGGGTTGCATTTATTAATGTGAAGTTCTGTTCAACAGTTGCTGTTCTCCTCTGACTCAACACGCCGCCCACCATGCACATTCACAGCCACATGCCTGCAAGGACTCACTCGAGTCTTCATTATCTTGTCCAACGGAGCATGTGTAGACTTTTGGTGTTACCTTTAAGGAGGGTGTGAGATGTTTGTCAATCGAAGGGTGTTCCCCTAACACTGTCAAAGTTCCTTGTAGTAAAATCCGACTGTTGACTGGTGCTTCTCCAGGACAGAAGTTACACCCAGCAGTCAAATATACATCAGAGCAGCAGACGTCAATGAAAACAGTGCAGGCCGTGTGCTTAAGGCTTAAGAAAACTCTTATTGATCCTGGGTGGGAAGATGCAGCTCTCGGTGTTGGAGATGTTAACGATACAAATCTTTTATTCGAAGATACAAGCCTTCATTATGCACGATTGATCAGGGCCGTGTGCCGCAGTGAAGATATTGATTAGCACCAGCAGGAGCCATATGCCTATCCTTTGGGAATTTCATTTCCTTAGGGCCGTATTGACCTTGCTTTCTCTGCTGTATATGAGTGAATAAGGAAAAAGGAAGCACATACTGGGGGTAATGAACCATTGAAGCTTAAACACTGGTGCAGGGTCGAAAGAATAAAGGCCCGTTTTCTGAGTGGAAAAGCAAAATGAATCGCATATAAAAGGTCTGTTCACACCAAGAGTGAAACGAAAAACCACTTCATTCACAAGCTTTTATGCTAAATGTGACAATATGAATGGGATTCGCTTCAAAGCAACATTAAAGTCATTTTAAGTATGTTTGTTTTTGGTGTGAGTAGGCCTTAAAGGGATAGTTTGCCTAAAAATGTAAATTTAGTCATTATTTACTCACCCTCATGTCGTTCCTAACATGTTTGACTTTAACAAATGATCATCCAATGTTGTCAGAACTCAACGTTTGTCAAAATATCTCCTTTTGTGTACTGCAAAAGAGAAGAAAAAAGACAAATACGTTTTAAACAACACAAGGGTGAGTATACGATGAGAGAATTTCCATTTTTGTGATTATCACTTTAAATGAGAAACGCTATCAAGTGAACAGTCAAAGCAGCTGGTTTAGCCTGTTTTTTTTTGCAGGTGTGACTGTTCTGTTCTTACGGTTCAGAGCTTGTCATCTGTTGGCTAGTGCGAGATGAAATGTGGTGTGACACAGATGCTAGCACTCCAAGTGTCAAAGGAGTAGTGTTTGGAGTTGGGCTAAAGTTTATGACAGGGTCAGTGAGATGAGACAGGCACGGGCCCACACGCGCCAGGCACACATGCCAGCCTGACACACTGGACAAGTCATTGGAGAGCTCAACTTCCAGCTATACGCCTCTGTTCCAAGCTTGTGAAGGAGCACAGAGAGTCAACTTGGGAGAATTTGGTGATTAATATTTGATATAATAAAATCTAAGCACACATCTGAATTTGTCAAAGTTTAAAAAAAAAGCTGAGGCCTGTTCTGAAACTCTGGATGAAAAATGTTATTTGAAAGTCATATAAATTAAAATAACAAAATACATTTAATAAAATGTGTGAAGGAAATTAAAGAGAAATTAAAATAATGTATTTTGAAAATGCATACAATGTATTAACTGTATAATTTTTTTATGCAAAAAAAAAAAAAAACCTTCAGTGAGTCTTAAAACCATGTAATTAAATAATTTTAATTTCTATATTAATAAAACCAGTTTTATTGAAAAAGAAGTTAAAATCATGATTTTTAAAATAAATAAATAAAAAAATTATAAAAATCATCGAAATGCAATTCAAAAATGTATTTATACATCTGTAGAAGTAATTGAAATTACAATCAGGCAATTTAAAACAACTGTAATTAAAATGTAAAAAAAATCATGGAATAAATGCAATAAAATGCTATTAAAAATGGAATTAAAAATACTATTTATAAGAATTATGGATATTAAAAATAATGGAATATAAAATCTCATTCAGATTTCCACATTGTAAATAGAAATTATACTCAGACTCTGCTCTACAGTATTATATTAGACTGCTCTTTCTCAGTAAAATTGCTTTAAAATAATTGTTAAAAATTATTACGTAATCATAAACATGTAGAAATGCTAAAGAACATCATGGACAAGTGAAAAATTAATTGTTTGCAAGATATGGGAATTGATAATGTAAAATAACAAGAAACCCTTGAGAAAAAGCACTACAGAAAAATCTTATTAATTTGATTTCCATTTAATATCACTGCTAATCAGCAGAAACAACTCAGATTATACCAAGAGATCTCATTTGTGATATTTGTTTTGTCCTCTCTTGACACCGTCTCCAAGTGCTCATCCATTCAAACGAGAAATAAACACAGCCAGCACGCTGTTCTAACAATAGCAGGTCTAATTACATACACAAACACGGATTTAGAAGTTCCCTTTTTTCCTGTTATCCACCAATCTCCTTTCCCTCCCGCCCACTCACTGTCCTACGTAACCGTGCAACCTTTCGGAAAACAGAAGCGCTTAGAACGGAACAAAGACATAGGAGCATTGGAAATTAAGCCCTGTCCGTGTATACATTCATGACTGTGGACGTCAGCATGAGTACAGGCCACACGGAGTGTGATGCATCGACACAGACAAGAGCTTCTGTTGACTTATTAGTGGCATGGAGGATGCACATTAATGGAAGGTAGTGGTGGGGGTTAACTGTACTGGAAACAAACACATTGTTTATGGGACCTTGGCATTGACTGTGATGGAGATGGAGAAATCTGATCTGTTCGCACACGTCATGGCTGATCCCTGCCGGTTCTGTCTTTTCTCATCTGATCTGACCGGAATGTCTCCGTCATCTCTGTTGTGCTGTTGACCTCACTGCTGAACATCAGCAAACACACGATGATTCAACAAATCAGGCTTAGCTTTCAGCTTTGCTGTTTGCTGAAACGGTTATTAAAAAACCCCAAGGTTTACACTGAATCTAGGGATCACCTTGTCCTAGAGACAATGGCTTAGGCTATTGTGTAACTACCTAGCAATGCCAGCAAACACCTCATAACACCCTAGAAATGCTCTACAAACCATTTAGAACACTCTAGTAACATCCGACATAGCATTTAGAAGACATGTAGTTACTTAACAAAACCTTGCAACCATTCAGAACTTCTTAGCAATGCCTTGTACTATACAGAAAATCATACATACCATTCAGAACACCTTGGCAACCACCTCACACCCTAGCAACACCCTGCAAAGCATTTCAAACATCATAGCAACCACCTTCAAACTATTCCGAACACCTTAACAACCACACAACTCCCTACAAACATTCAAAACAGCTTACCAACCACCTCACCCATAGCAACGCCCTACATACCATTCAGAACACCCTATCAACACCCAACATACTGTTCAA
>JAUMHP010000055.1:3200310-3218983 GCA_032361065.1 Enteromius trimaculatus | reverse complement strand
ACAACTTGCAATGCCCCACAAAACATTTAGAACACCTTACCAACCCCCTCACACCCTAGCAACACTCTGCAAACTATCCAGAACACCCTGCCAACCACCTCACCCCTAGCAACGCCCCAAAAACCATTCAGAAAACTTTAATAACCACCTCACACCCAAGCAACACCCTATAACGCATTCCAAACATCATAGCAGCCACTTTTCACCCTAGCAACACCCTACAAACCTTTTAGCACCTTAGCAGCTATGCAAACCACCTCACATCCAATGAAGGTTATCTAGGGCTACACAATTATGATAAAACATCATAATAGTCGATTATTCCCTTGAAATTGTAATTGCGATTATTAATTACAATCATCACAATTTACACTGAATGATGTTTATACCATTGCTCGAAGCAACCGCATGCCATATTTTCAGCTGAAAATAAACAAGCTAAAACTGAGAATCTGAAACAGTTTGAGTTCTTGAATACAATCAGTGGTAAAATTAAACACTGGAAACTTTTTTAAGAAAACTGACCTCCCTAAAGACATTGTATGATTTCTAAACCTCTTCTGTATTCAGATGACCGTTTTTGATGATCTAGCATGGTTTTGTGCTAGATTTCCTGCAGGTTCTTGCGCGTTATGCAATGCGCTTTTGTGAAACAGCTGCTCGAGTGAAAGAGGAGAGTCTGGCCTTTGCTCTGGGGCAAGTTCTTATCATGTATGAACTTTCTGTCTCTTCCACACTCGCAGCATGTTTGATCAGATTCCACATTCCAACACATTCTGAAGAGGAGAGAGAAGAACAGGAGAGTATTTAGCCCTGAAAAGGATTATTCAATTGTTGATAATTCATACTCCTATACTGCAAGTGCTGTTAGCACTGCCAAATAATTTCTCTGATTAATGATGATAATGTCTGTCCGTTACAGTCGTGCATCACAGCCTAACGTCTAAACAGATGTGACCGATCACCAGTGTGTTAAAAAGGTGAGGACATGGAGTGATCCATTACATACTCACTCAAGCGACGCAGAGGTGAAACAGACAGATGTTTGGATTGGGCTCCGGGGAACCCTCAGATGCATATCCCCCGATTCAGACCGACACATTAAAGCAAAGGGCTCATCATCACTGAACTTCCTGCCACCATTTTCGCATATATTGAAACAAAAAGGTTCAAAATAACCTGCATACACACAAAAACACTATAAAACTAAAAGTAGTCCATTTCTGTAGGCATTCAGATGCTTTCGGAGAAACAGCTCAAAATTTGAATCATTATTCCCATACCGCAAATGGATATGATGTTTTTGTGGGCGTTCCCAGCAATGCTGACCGAGTCTATCAACTCACCTTGAAAAGGTCAGCTGATCATAGCAGACCTCATATGCAAACTTGCCTGCCACAAAAATATTATAATGCACAACTGTTTTCAATATTGATAATAGTAATTAATGGGTTTTTTTTGAGAAGCAAACCAAGTCTTGCAATGTTAACGTATGTTTCACTTGGGAGTAAGCATAAAATAATTAAATGAGATGCAGAGAGCTTGAGTAAGCAGTGACATTTAAAACAGCACAGAGAAAGCACTTTAAAATAAGCACACGACACGCACACATAACATACTACTGTGTGTGTGTGTGTGTGTGTGTGTGTAGACCTGTGCCTGTACGCATTCACACACGTATCTCTCTGCAGTACAGGACTGTTGTAACCACCACAGTGTTATCTAGTCCAAGTTCACAGTGCTCCTTGTTCTCTTTACTATTATTCTATTATTATTATACTATACTATTATACTATTCAGTCACACAAGTGTTGTGTGTCACCCCCACCGTCCCATAGAAAGACCTGGAGTTTGGTATGATCCAAAGTGTACATGAACACTTTGTGCTTCTCTCTTATATGGTCTTACTTTAGTGTTGGAAAGACGGGACGCTCCAAGTATGGAGGGAACAGCGTGTCCACTGAGTTGATAGGAGGCAAGAACAAGCCATCACTGTTCTCTACACAGAACAGACATATGGAGTACATGCTTGAGAAAAGACGTGTTGGACCTGCACTGAATCTGATGATGTTCTGTACTTATCTGGGGGAAAAAAAAAGATCTGTGCAATGGATTTCATCACAGTTAAATGTGTTAAAGCACAGCTCCAAGGGTACATACCTTAAAAATGACAGGGGTTCGAATTCTTCAAAGTAACTTGAGAGCAAGCTTGCACAACATCAGTCAAGAAGTGACATGATTCAGCAAAATCTATGGAGGCAATAAGCACTGCACTTAGGGTGTGTTTATACTTGGCAGGTTTTGTTCAATTAAAACAAACTCTAATGAGGTTTCTCTGTTAGTGTGGTTCAGTTGAAAAAGTGTGAATGCTGTTATGTAAGGTGAATCTCGGTCTGCTTCCAAATGCACTCTTGGTGTTGTTCAACTGATATACGAACACAACACGGAACAAAGACATATGGTCATGTTCCAAGATGTGACCCTTAACACTTAAGAATCCATAGGCATACCTGGTTCTCCTCACAGAAACTATTACACTTTTTAATAAAGTGTTAGTACAATTTGATGTATCCAATTGAGCTAATATTTTTGTGTGCTAATCTTTATTAAAACAACACCGCTGCTGGTTTTCTGACAAAATAACAAAGTTACTACAGTTACGGTTTTCTCCACTCCAGTATATATGTCGTAAGTGTTAATTTTCTCAAATTAAGATTTATACACGATCTGAAAGCTGAATAAATAAGCTGATTTGTTAAGATAATGTGATATTTGACTGAGATACACCTACTGTATATGAATATCTGAAATCTCAGGGTACAGAAAAATCGAAATGTTGAGAAAATCACCTTTAAAGTTATCCAAATATTATCTTATCAATGCATATTACTAATCAAAAATTAGGTTTTAATACATTTTTGGGAAGAAATTGACTAAATACTTTCATGGAACATGATCTTTACTTACTATCCTAAGGATTTTTGGCAAAAAAGTAAAATCAATAATTTTGAACCCATACAATGTATTTTTGGCTATTGCTGCAAATATACCCCAGCGACTGGTCCAGGGTCAGATATATATATAAAACCAACCCTATTTACTATAATAGACTCGTCTTGTCATATCATGAGTACTTCATTAGTGCGTGTCATTCCAAATATCTCTTCTTAATCTCACATTATATCTCATTGTTGACTACAATCATTAAGTCTTGTCATATATTAACCTCTCCCCTCCAATCACCTGACCTCATTCTGGTACTGAACGCCCACTATGAGCCAAACAACTCCAGATGTGTAAAATGAAGTCGCACCCAACATTTGTCTTGCTGAATATGCATCATCATGCAAAAAATAAAAGGGTTTGAGAATGCCATTTCTCTGTTGTACTTTCAATAGTGAATAACAAATGTTTGCTCCTTTTTAAAGAACCTTTAATCAGATACAAACGTCATGCCGTGGGTAATCCCACAGAAACACAACAGTGTGGAATGTAGTCACCCTGAGAAAAATCCCTCATAACCATAAATGCCCCTGTCTTTCTCAGTTTTTCTTACAGCCCCTGTCAATGGTGGCTTATTCTTCCTTTGATTCATTAAGCAAAAAGTAAGTATGTTTAAAAAAGGAAGTCTAGTTGAAACTGACCTTAAGAGAACAAAGAGCCCTGCAGAGAGCCTCCAAAAAGAACCTTTAGTTGATTCACGCACCAATCATTTCCCTATCTAATCACTTTCCTCCCTAATGTCTGCAGGGAATGCTGCGTAATGATACAGCGTCTAGAAAAACACCCCCCTAAATTTCTAGCACATCACTCACTGTTACTCACTATTATGGGAAAAGCATGTGTAATCTTTGTATGGATGTCAGTAAGTTGTGTGGCTTCGTCCATCATTAAAGGCTGAGATATTAAGTAATTAGCATGCTTTATTCTCTATTTATCACAGACACAAACCATGGCTTGCTAAATGCTGGTTGGGTGCAGGATGAGGGACATTCTTATTCTAGAGAGCATCTGATTGGGCAAAAATTTGTGTAGTGCAGGATGAGTCAACAAGATTTTTGCTCCATTCTCCTGGAAGAGAAAGAATAAGTTTTATCTGCTAAACTTGGGAATGCTAGATGCAGTAGATGACCTGAAAGCTACAAAAATAAATAAAAAAATAAATAAAAATAAAATATTTGTCACAAAAACGTATGTTGGTTAATCTTGATTAGTTATTGCCCAGCAGCACTAAATAAAATAAAATACAAATTGCTTGCAATTGGATGAAATTGTACTTTGGATAAAGTTGAATTCAATAATGAAATTTAATAATTAAGCACTGAATTCAGTGTAACCATGCAAAGAGATGGAGTAAACAATCAGATATAAATAGACAGACCGATAGACAGAAAAAATAGCATAAAATCTTACTTTTAATTACATTTAATTAAAAAATATATTTTCATCATGGGGTGTTTTAAATGCAGTAAGTAGTCTAACATCTTCTCTGTGATGAGTTGCATTTATACATACATAAAGATAACTTCTCACTCCTTTAAGCCTGTAGCAGCAGGTATGTATTACATAAACTTGAAGAGGGGAGGACAGGTGAAAGCGAGGTGCTGTGCCCTGTGGGCTTTCTAGCACAAAGCACAAGTTCCCAGCGATGGTGATGCATTAGAGGTGCTCAGTGATTGCCCTGCAACCTGGTGCACAGCAGACCTGGAACGCTGCTATTGTTACGGTGACATTTCCTCACAACTATTATGGGATTGGGAAGAGTGGCACAATGCGACTGTGCTGAGAATCGGGAAAGACCTGCAGCACCGTGGTGACAAAACCAACAAGACTTCCAAGGGTGACACAACTCCACTGTGCATGTATGCAATCGCACTGCACGGTGGACTGTGATAATGATGAAACATTACATTAAACATCAGCAGAACTGCTACACTGGAATGCCTTCCAAGGAGAAAATATTTGCCAAATGGCATTGAAGTTTTTTTTTTAAATGCATTCCATTGAGTTTTTGCCCTTGTATAATAAAACAATACGCCTTTACAGAACAGAAAGCAGACTGAAAAAGAGAAGAACGTGGTTCCCTTTCCTGCGGAATGTGGTTGAGATAACTGAACTGGAATTTAGTGTGGGTTAGGGCCGTGTCACAGTGACATACTAACTGAGCAGCTCATTCACAGTTGGGGGAAGTGAGTCTATTAGAAGCGGGGAGAGGGGGAAACTTCCCTGACTCTGTAAACAGCAATGACTGTTAAACAGCTGCGAGGTGCACTTAGCAACAAACACAGGTTTTATCGTGTTCAAAGACACCTGCACTGGTCAGAGCTATATTAAAAGGCCATTATGGGGTTAGATGCTGGGATGAGTCACCTGGGTCAATATGGATAGTAAACACACACACATCGTGTACCTCTCACGCTTACGCACAACTCCCTGCTGTAGATACACCAAAACAAACACAAGTGTTTCCAGTTGCTCAAGCTTTTAGACGACAGCACCTGTGAATTCAGACCAATCTGAGTTTTTGCACTACAGTAAGCAGAACCCATATATATATATATATATATATATATATATGTGTGTACAGGTGCTGGTCATATAATTAAAATATCTTCATGCTTCCTGCTGCTGACGGACTTTATGGAGATGCAGATTTAATTTTCCAACAGGACTTGGCACCCTTTCACAGTGGCAAAGCTACCACATGGTGTCCCTGTTCTTAATTGGCCGGAAAACTCACCTGACCTAAACCCCATAGAAAATTTGAGGGGTATTTTGAAGAGGAAGATGTGATATGCCAGACCCAACAATGCAGAAGAGCTGAAGGCCACTATCAGAGCAACCTGGGCTCTCATAACAATAAGTATTGAGTGCTGTGCTCATACTTTTCAGTTGGCCACAATTTTTATTGGTCTTAAGTAACATTCTAATTTTCTGAGATGCTGAATTAATCACATCTATAATAAAAGGTTTTGTTTATACAATATATGTATGAATACTGTGTATATTTATTATGTATATACAGTAAATACAAACACATGCATGCAAATATTTAAGAAAAATGTTTTGTTTATATATAATATTTATTTTAATTTATGGTTACTTTTGAACCATTTAACTTTTGAGTGGTAAGTTAACATTTGCAATAATTTGATATATATATATAATTTTTAAAAAGATACAATGTCAAAGAGAGAAAATACATTTATATTAGGGCCGGGACTTTAACGAGTTAATTTAGATTAATTAATTACACAAAAATAATGCGTTAAATTTCTTTAACGCATTTTAATGGTACTTTTTTTTGCACCGCGGAACGTTTATAACTGGATGAGTTTCGGCGGACCGATTATACTGGAGCAGCAACTAGCATTTCTAATGTTCTGAATGTACTTGAAAGTAGGGATGCACCGATCAAGATTGGTTGATATGTTTGCATGTTTTGTCAGTAAAGCCGTCATGTAATCAGCGGTAAATGCCATCAGGTGCGTGATTTCACATTGAGCCGTATATACCACACACAGCTGTTGTTCACTGACGAGCTGCGCAGATGTGAAATCACGCACGGCACAATATTGGTCTGGTGGACTTGGTTGAACAAAAATAAACAATATTTTGTTGCTTAAGCTGATGTATTCAGTCATTATTCAATGGTATACTAAAAACCCATATAAAAAAAACTTCTCACTTTTCTCAGGTCAAATATTTATATGCAATTAAAATGCGATTAATTTCAATTAATTAATTACAAAACCTCTAATTAGTTAGATAAATTTTTTTAACCGAGTCCCGGCCCTAATTTATATATGAAATATTAACCTACTTTTTTCATAAAACAAGCTATATTGCATTGTGATCATGCCCTTTTTTTGTTGTTATTGTATGAAAAAGTGGAGCTTTGGCAGTTTGTGAAAAACTCATTTTGTGTTCCACAGAAAGTGTCAAATAAGGTGACTTGCATGAAGTGGGTAGATGATAAAGAAACCCCAATTAATCATCTGCAGAAGTAATGTTTGATTTTTGACTTTTCTGCAAACATGTAAGGATTTTTTAAAAATCAGTCGCACTTAAATCTTATGAGAAATGAATGTGCATGACACTGCAGCCCATTTATGTGGCGTTGTAAAGAATTCACGGGTTGTGAGTAATTTGCAAAATGTGCATAATGAGCATGTGGGTTAAAAAAAAACTACTGCATAAGTGTGAGAGAAATGCATGAGAAAGAGTGCACACGGCTTCTGTGTCTTTCATCTGATAACAGACTTCACCTCGGGCTCTGCTCCACCCCAAACAACTATTTTACTACTCATGGTTTTATTAAAGAGAGAAAAGAAGCTCACATAGATTAAAAAAAAAAAAAAAAATGTGTACAAACACATAAAAGTTATCACATGCTGATGCATGTAAAATGACAGAACACAAAGAAATTCCACACCTGAGAATGCACACATCAAAACTCATCTGTCACCACAGGCATGCAAGCTAATGAAAACATTGCAAGTCAATAAGATCTTCAGATATTAGTCATTAGCTTATTCCAAAACTTATGCTGTACACATAAGCAGCGTCCTTATAAGTCCCACATATGGGATCCGTTTGGTGTAATTTACATCGGCTGCATGAGCTAATGCTGCATTCCTACACACAAACATGCAAATGTGTGCAATTCTGTGTAATTAATCGTGACATTTACTAGTAAGGACAATTGTTCCCACAACAATAGTTTTTTCTATTGTTTGTAGTGCAGCTTTAGGAACTGTTTCAGTTTAGTGTTTACATGTGACACTGTGTAGAATCCATTTCCAAGAATTATTAAGGATATTGTTTGTGTTTTATTCAATTGTTCTGGGACATTTTGATCCTAGGAAAAGACAAAAGACCAAAAAAAAAAAAAAAAAAAAAAAAACCTTCATTTGGGAAGAGTCACACCTGGAGGTGGAGTGAGGTGAATAGATGTTTCAGGGCGTTTACATGACTTTCGGCGTGTACAAGAGCAAGTGCCGAAATAAAAGTTTGCCACACGCTAGCACAGATCCCTGAGGGTGCGGTGAGAAGCTGTACACGTTGGGTTGTAAATGCCAGATCAGAATATTATCTAAACACGTTGCTCAACGCACAGCAGAACAGATCCTACTGCCAATGAAAATACTGGAGTCACATAATAGGTCACGCCTTCGATGTATGTGGGTTGTGGGATTGTGCACTGTGACGCACTAACAATTGGCTCATTAACTAAAATCATACAGATTCTTGCTGTGACATAGAAGAAAAAGGATGAAAAAGGGGTTGTTGAAATTTTACTGTCATAACAAATCAGCATACCTACTGTAAAATTAATGACCATCCCTTGCAGGTGGTGAAAAATAAATGATAATAAAACATTCAAATTGAACATAAAAATAATTTATAATATATTTATTTGATATTTTTTTCTAATAATATTTAGAATATATATATTTAGAACAATGTGTACTTTATATTTAAAAATGATATTATATATTATATTTATAGTATACTTATAATTTTTTACATTTTATAAAAACCTTTTGCATTAATTAGCAAAATGTTCAGCAGCAGTCTTTAATAATAATAATAATGGTTATAATATAATACAATATTATAGAGATCAAGGCTTGATATACTATGTCAAAAAAATAAAATAAACAAAATAAATAAATAAATAATGTGACAACATGCCCCAAAAGTGTTTACTGTACGAGTCATACTGTATTGAGTAAAATAAATTATAAACTGAAACAGTAAAATAATAATGAAAGATAAAACAATTAATGAAACATCAAAATACAAAAAATATTGTAATTAATAAATTTTTCAAACTGATATATTAAAAATCACACACCTTAAATTTAAATGTAACCTAAAAAAACTGTATTTAGAAAACAGATATACATTGTTGCAAAATATCACCGTCTTATAATTAGTAACACATACTATTTCAGTTCACTCATATAATCACATGTTTGCTGTGTATAAAATATCAACAAAGCACTCTGTGACCTCTCATCTCTTTTATTGGCTCATAACCAATAAAAATTTGGCACAACCGAACCGTCATGTAAACATAAGCCATGTCTACATTAACAGATTCAAAGAGTCGCACGCACTCAGAATTTTGTTTACATCCGAACACCTCCGCCACTCACTCAACAGCCCAGCTGACACTTCCACAGAAATTCAGTGGAAGTCCCAGCCCACTGCTTATCTCTCACTGCTTCACTCTTTTTGCTGTTTCTGTGCATCTTGGTTTCCAGGGAAGCAAGAGGACGTTATGAAATGTGACGGGGGCTGGGAGTGATCTGTGCTGTACTGACCGTGTGTGCGGCTCCAGGCGGCTGCTACATGAGCAGCATTTCAATGGAAACGCATGGGGCCTCAGTTATCATCTGCTGAAAGGATTACATGCTCCACACAGTCTGCCACAAAACAACTCACAACTGCTTCAGAAGACCTCAAAAACATTTTCCTGTTGATCAGTAGTGCAACGGCCAAGGTTACTGATAACACAGAGAAGCATTCTTGGAAAATGTCAAAACCCCTATTACAATATACTATATTTACCCAGGCTAGACTAACAACCTTCCTTTACCTCTACTTGTCCTTTCTTTCTAATGGCTATATAGTGCAATGGTAACCGCCCACTTTTTTAAATATATATTAAAATAATAATAAAAAATATATAAATAGCAAAAATAATAACGTTATTAATTCAATTGTAGTATTTTCTTAATTTATTTTCATTAGTCAAGAAAAAATAAATTCGACAAAACTATACTTAAATTTATTTATGAGGGAATTTACTATATATTTTAAGTTTATGATGAAGAGTTAAGTTGGTAAGAGTCTATTCTGCTCATCAAAGCTGTATTTATACATACTACATTAAAACAATATTCTAAAATACTATTATAATTAAATATAATTATTTTCTATTTGAATATTTTTTTAAAAATATATTAAAATACAAAAAAAGCATATTAACACACACACATACACACACAAACAAACAAACAAACAAAAAATATATATGAAATATATATGTCTTATGTCTTATTATTAATGATTAAACCAGGATTCTTGACAAGTTCTTGACAGTGTCGCCAAAGAGGCCAGCCTGGGAGACGAGTGCGTCAAGAAAGCGCACTTTCTTGGCGTCACCCATCTGTGCCAGGTTCAGCCAGAGATGGACATCACCTGCTTGCGGCGCTGAAAGCCTTGCCAGTCAGAGCTGACGACAGCTTACAAGCTTTGGACGGGAGACGCGGGCAATTTCTCCAGGAGGTGGTGTTTTGCAGGCACAAGTGCACCACAACCGCACACTCTGCCTGGGGAATCTCCGCGTACCCCTGCCCGCTCCGTCATCAAGGGTCGAGCTCAACCGCGCCCTAGATGTATACGGTGCCTTCCACAATCTGGTGAGCTCCTCATGAGACATCTCATCCTCTTCCGAAGCACCAAAGGAGATGCTGGGTTCGCCGCGGGACGAAAGCTGTCTCAGCATGACCGAGGCCCAGACAAGTGAGACAGCGATCGTGGCCGTTTTCAGAGGTGAGGAAACTCTCACACCCAGAAGCACATGGTCGAAAAAAACAGCCCGGAGGACATGTTTCAACGACCGTGCAGCAGTTTCGGAAAATTGCTTTTTTTAGGTAGGGACTGCCAAGGGGAGGACCACCAACCAAATTCGCCCAGTGCAGTCTCTCCGCTGGATCGCAGGACACTCTGACTGAGGATCTCCACACAGCAAGTAGATTTTTTACTTATTATTTTTTCCACTTTTTCTTTTCCAATTTCAAATGCCAGATCGGCTCCGAAGCAGAAAGCTAATGGTGGCTAGCACGCCGCCATCTTGTATACCCGTATGTAAGGGGGAGTGGCTTGGCATGCAAAAACCACTGGCCAATTCTCATTGGTGTTTTCTCCAAAAAGATTTGATTGTCGATTGGTCTCCCAAGCAACGCATAGTGACTGACTGAAAGGGAACAGTCATGCTGTTTATATTTGTGGCAACAGTGATACATATTTTGTCTTTGATGGAACAAAAGTAGCAACAATTTTGATCAATTTATTGCACTCTTGCTAAATAAAATGAAAAATATATAAAAATGTAATCCAATTAAACACAACTTCATTAATAATGAAATTAAATTGAGAATTCTACAGAAGTACATATAACCAATTAACAAACCAAGAGTTCACGGTAGGTCTGTCATGGCTAAAAAACAATTAATTTCTCTCTGGAGAAAATGAGTATCTCCAGAACCCTACTGCTGCTCTCAGGTCTTTGTTTCTCACCTCTCCTCACACTCTATTACTCTCAAATGCCGTCAGCACAGAGGCTCAGCGGTGGCAGACGTGAGTTCTCAGAAACCATTGGTAGGTGATCCATTATAAGCTGGAATCACGGGCTGGAACCGCTAACATTCTTTTTGAAAGAGATCACTTTTCCCATGGTGTCCTTCACCGCTCTTTTCTCCTCTCCCTCCCTCTCTCCAAGCCTTCTTGGAGTCTTCTGACCCTGCACAGCTGTCTCCACAACCAAACTTCAGATAAGTTTTTTTTTCCTCCATGAAATATGCAGTCTGAGTCACTGTCTCTGAATTCCAAGGTTTGGTGGAGCAGGACACACGCCAGGCTCCGGTTTTGGGTGTTGCCCAAATGCTTCACCGTAAGGGACCAATTAGCAGGATTGGGTCATTCTTTCTATGCAGTATATTTCCATTTTATAATTTGAATATATTGGATTTAATATTAAACTTAAAAAGTAGTTTACCCAAAAATGAAAATTACAGTATATTTTACTCACCCCTAAGTCATCCTAGAGTTTTAAACATTTCCAAGCTTAGTAATGCTGGTGGATATTTCTCATTATTTTGATGCTTGTTTGCCAACGAGTTCTGGCTTCTTGGCTGACCTATGACTCGACAAATGACACAACTTATGTCATATGTCATACGTCGAGTCATAAAAAGAAGCCAGTTCTTATCGCTAAAAACCCCCAAAATTCAGTTATTTATGTTATAATTTTAAAACTCCCAATATTTTTGTTACAAAAACCCTCACCAAAAAGCATTACCAAGCTAGGAAAAGCCAGGATCGTTTTTTTAACAAGAAAGCCACATACACCAAGGATGGCTTGGGGGTGAATAGTTTATGGTGTAAATTTCATTTTTGGGTGAACTATTCCTTTAAGAAGTTATTGATGGAAATCATAATAGCTTCTTTGTTAAAAAAAATAAAATAAAGTGAGTATTTTTTTGACATTACAGAGTTCAACAGGAATCACCTGCTTTAGTCATTTGAAAAACAAACTTGGCAAATGGGAATGCTTATATTTAACCGTTGTCTTTAAACCATTATGCACACAAATTAAATCATCATTAAGTTGAGCTTCTGTTACTGTTTGTAGCACAACAAAACGATTAATGAAAACAAAAGATCTGCACAAAAAGCTGTGATTAAGTTATTCATAGATGCAGGATTGAGAGCTATTTTGGGATTTTGCACCTGCATAAAGAAAATCTACATTAATAATGCGTATACAGTGCACAAGCTAATGCGCAGAAACAATATCCTGACATATATTTGCATGGGTTTACATTCAAAAAGACAAGAGTGGGCTCCGTGTATATGCAAGGAATTGTTAATTAAATAAATATATTAAATGCAAAACAAATACAACTAAATTAACACATGCACAGTAAAATGTTATTTGTTTATAATATAAATTTACCAAAAAGTTTGGGGTTGTAAGATTTTATTTAGGTTTTTATAAAAAGTCTCTTTTGCTCACCTAGGCTGCATTTATTCGATCAACAGTACAGTACAGTAAAAATGGGAATACTGTGCAATTTTAAAACTGTTATCTATTTGAATATATTTTAAAATGTAATTTATTCCCTTTGTAATTTTTAGTACCACCATTTCGGTTTTCAGTGTCTCATGACCCTTCAGAAATCGTTCTAATGGTGATTTGATATTCAAGAAACAAGTGTTGAAAACAGATTCGCTGCCTAATATTACTGTGGAAATCACAAGATATTTTAATAGACAAGTTCTATTAGAGACATGTTTTGTCTTTAGCAGATAAATGTATATTGTTGGATAAAAAACACTGACCTCTTTCGAGAAAGAAAAAACAAACAAAAAAACACTGAACCTAAACTTGAATTGTAGTTTACACAAACATTAATCAGAACTGTAGCTCTTATTGCTCACTTGCTAATGGTTACATGTGTACTTTGCTGGCCAGATATCAGAAACATACCTGGCTTTAGACGCAAATATGGAAGCAGTCCAAATCAGATCCAATCCAATCTAAGCCACAAGTTTCTAGAAAGAAAAAAACGATGATTGGGGTGATAGTGTAAATGTGGTCATTATGTCTGCAGACATTTCCTTCAGCTGTGGTTCTCATGATGAACTATCCCACTATCAAAATAATAATAAACACACATCAAAATAAAGTCCACAAAATCATACACATCATATTTACTTAATTATCTATGTACGTTAAGCTAAATTGTTCTCCACACAAAACAAATGGCGATTAGTACGAATAACATTTATCCTTGCTGGAAGTGAACCTGCAGGTGAAAGTTTAATTTTATTCAAGTGCAAAACGATGCACACTCACACAGTAATGAGTATTTTTTTCATGCTTTTCAAGAACGAGTGCATATCACACAGCCTGTTCGTGTTACATCTGCCACCAAGCGACTGATGAATTTGAAGAAAATGGCACTCACTCTCACACACAAAACAACGTGACTCACAGCCTTTACCCTCAACAACAACATTATGGGAGGGTTTCCCACATGCTAAAAGTAGCTGCATCTGTTTACTTTTCAATCGTAAATATGCATGATTATATAAGACCGGTAAAACTGTATTATTTGCATTTACTGTATCCCGTATCCCAGTGGGGCTGCACAGCTGAAATACAGAGGATTTGTATAAGTAGCGGTTTCAAGCAGCACTTTCAATGCTGGGTTTCATATAGAGGGTCAGGAAATGGGCCAAGCGGCATCAAGCTTTCGAGTCACCTGAAATAGCTTCTTATTGGCTTCCCTGTGGTCTCTTCACTGGGATTCTGGCTTGATCTTTTGCTGCCAAAGTGCTCTCTGGAAAGATCCATGCTGTGCATCCAATGGGTTTTTAAGAGCCTCTCTCTCTCTCTCTCTCTCTCTCTCTCTCTCTCTCTCTCTCTCTCACAAACACACACACACACACTTTCTCTCGCTTTCTCCATCTCTAAAATGCATTACTGATATATCAACATTTCCATCACCGCAAGGAAAGAGGTCGACTAATCAGAAAAGGTTCTCAGAAGGCATGTCCTCAGCTCGGGGTTATCATGTCAGTCCAAACCACACGGCGAGCACCCAACCTCATCCTGTTTCTCACACATCGAAGAGCAGCTCACCACACATTTCATAACTGCAAACACTTTCAAAACAAAAACACCAGCGAGTTTCAGATTGAGACATTAGCAGCCTTTTGATGGTGCGCTTTTCAAATAGGTGACAAGACAAACAACCTGTTTACTGAGGAGACACGGACGAATCTGGGTGTCATTTAAGGACCTAAGACTCAGAGTGAAAAATGAAAAAGAAATTTGCTAAGGGGTTGTTTACACAGAATGAGTTTTTCTATTCCATTGCGCTAATTTTCCATTGTCTTTCTAAATAAATGCATTAGACATGCATAAGGTGGTGTGGGAAAGTAAATAAAAAAGAAATTGTAAAAAACAAAAAAAGCGCCAGTGGAATGGGGGGAACGGGCCTCTATTTGCTTTTGCAAATGTTACATTTTGGGCCTGTTTACACCTAATCATTGATAAAAAATAAAAAACCCTGGGATGAAGTCCGAAACTAAATGTGTAAATGCATTTTGTAATTGAAACCACATATGTGAATTTTACTCTTCACAAAATATTAAAATAATAACCATGTAAGAGCATGTTATAGGCTATATGATGTTTTATAGTTATATATGACAGCGAAAATGCAACACAAGCCACCGATGAGTAGATATCTCTACAGCAAGCCGGTGTTCAAGCTGACACAAATAAAACTGAAAGTCGCAAATGCTCAATACACAATCATCTTAAAGGGTTAGTTCAGCCTAAAATTAGAATTCTGTCATTAATTACTCTTCCTCATGTCGTTCCAAACCCAGAAGACCTTTGTTCATTTTAGAACACAAATTAAGTTTCTTGATCTGGGATCATTTCAGTTCTATCGCTGTCTATAGAGGGTCAGATGCCTCAATCATTTCATCAAAAATATTTGTGGTCTGAAGATGAACAAAGGTCTTCTGGGTTTGGAACGGTAAAAGGGTGAGTAATTAATGACAGAATTTTCATTTTTGGGTGAACTAACCCTTTAATTAAAAACCTTTCCAGTGCTGATAGAGCTCTCTGTCCTGTTGAGGTCCTTCATCTTGAAATTAGCTAATTATGAAAAGAGTCTACGCATATCTGTTACTTTCGTTGACATGAACTCAATTAAACTTGCATATAGCGTAATAATTAAAGTTTGGAAATTTGCAACCAATTTTACTTCTGTATTGTGACATACTTCAGAATGATGAAAATAGAGGGCGTGGCTTGTTTTTTCTACTGTGATTTGATTGGATGTACTAAAGTATGAATTTCATTCAAAAATGAACACTGACAGTTGGAGGGGTCTCGTTCATGCCCAAGCCGTCAAAATGATGTGATCAGAAAAGGCCTGTCGTTTTAGAGGGGAGGAGCATTTTCACATTTTAAAAAAAGATTACGAAGGTTAACAATTTTTTTGTGTGGATTGACAGATAAATTGTTCATCAATGTGTGCTAATAAAATAAATAAAGACAATTTTGATTTCACATGAACTTTAATGGATATACATATGTTTTGCGGAATTATTATATAATAATAATATATCAATATTTTGGTGCTCAGTCTGATCAACTTTCTCAGAAATCACTGCACTTTTAAGTCATGTCCCATTTACTCATAGTATATCATTTTAAACAACATATTGCTTTAAAGTGCTCCTATTATGCCATTTAATATTGCTTTATGAGTCTCTTAAAACAGGTTTACATGTATGCAAGGTCAAAAAACACTTTAGTTTTCTCCATAAATAGATTTAATTTTACCCCTTTTCTAAATGATTCGTAGGGATGTTTTAACATAGTTTCGGGAAGAGCACGCTGAGTGTCAGCACAGCCGGCACCCATTGAAGCTCATTGTATTATCGCCCACTAGCCGATTAATTATTCCTAATTTCATTTATCTGCCTCGGCATAAATACCATCGTCTCACTCTTCTCGGTATCTAGTTTCGCATGATCCCGCCTTCCTCCCCCTCTCCGCCTTTTCCTTCGCACCTTCAAGGGGGGCGAACGGCACCGAGCTCTGCCCTTGCTAGGGTTACTATCAGCAGGGCTCAGGGTCCGCCGAGCTGCCCGGACAGCACACCAGATTTGCTTATTTAATTTAATGAAGAAGTGCGAATTCGTGAAAACGACTCGTGTGACGCTGTTCGAAGAATCAGTCTGTCTAAGCCCCTCCTTCCCATGAGCCCTCACTGCTGTGATTGGTCAGATGGCGCAGTCCTTTATGATTGGTCTACCGCTACAGTGTGTGTCGGAAAAGAAAACGCCCATTGGCAATAACTGAATTGCAGCTCTGGGGACCTGTCAATATATAGAATGGCCTCGATCATCAATTCGAGCCAGAGTCTGACGATGAAACATCACATCGACAAGAAACTGTTTCGCAAGGACGTTTCTCAGTGGTAAGTGTCATATGTTAACAAGAGTGTGGTAATGTTAATTGTAAGATGTGATAGCATCGTCATTGTAATGTTTTTTTAGGTGTGAGAACTGTGTCAGAAATGCTAGAAATGCTGGAATTATGTGACATTTATGGCATAGAATCTTGAGTGATTAATTGGTTGTATTCTGCTCTGTTACTGTAGAACACCATACACTTACATATCAATGCCCCTAATCAGACGCTTCACAAAATGTACTATAAGTTGGTCAGATGGCCTCTTGGGTCCTCCTTGGCCAATGAAAACTGCAGTGAAATCCAGACCTTCTACTGTCATTTTGAAGGTCTGGCTGTTTGTGAGAAGCTATTATGTAATTGTCAAAAGTGGTTGATTGTTCTTCGATTTAACTTCGAGTATATTCTTTAAACTCTTTAAAATAAAGGTTCCAAAAGAGGATTTTCAAAACAATGCCACAGAAAAAACATTTACAGTATGGTTCCCCAAAGAACCTTCAGTGAACCTTTCGGATTTGAAAAGGTTCCATTGATGTTAAAAGTTCATTATGGAACCACTGAAGCCGATAAAGAACCTTGATTTTTAAGAGTGTCCATCGAAACATGACAGAGATTTTCTTTATTCCTGATTAGTGCTCATTACACACAAGGGCCAATCTTTATCATAATACAGCCGGATTCATTCCTGAGCACCTTAAATCACAGCGGAGAAGCTGAGGGAAATGTTATTGATGAGCTTGTAAAAGCAGCCTGACCTGGAGCTAAGGTGAACGCGAACGAATTGCAGACTCCTGCGATTTTATTGGCAAACGCCTGGAATGTGCTCAGGGCAAGCAGCCAGGCCGCATTAACAGACGGACTGCTGACTTCCCAGAATACCACCACTCTGCAAGTCCATTCCGGAAACGGCTCTCGCTCTATATCTGTGCAGGGGATGAATTAAGTGCCGTGATGTGGTTTTCCCTCTATCACTCACTCATCCTTCAAAAGCCTAGATATCTATCCTTCCCCCCAGAGCTTTGAGAGTTCTGAAGCCAGATTTGTAGTGCTCTTAGAGGAGAAAAGAACCCCCAGTGCTCTAATGGGCCGGAGCAAACCACGCACCACATTCTCAAAGTCCACCTCAAACCTCATGTTGAATTTGAAGAAATGAAATGCTACAGTAGTTACATTAGTGAAAGCAAATGGGAAATTATGTATATATAAGAGTGCATGTTAGGTGAAATGAACTCATTGCATGCAGACTATCTATGTATTTTGCATATGCAAGCCTCTGGTATTCTCTCATAGCAAACTCTTCTAATAACTGTCAGTCACAACTACACACACGTTTATACATTTGCTTGCAAGTTTAAATAAATAAACATACTATTTATTACAAAATAATGACAAAAAAAAAAATTTTTTGAGTATACTCATGAGATGCATATTAAACAAGTAAATAAGTAAATAAATAAAATCAGATTTAAGAACCAATAGCTCTTTTGAGCCAATTATTTTTATGAATAATCAATATATATATATATATTTATATATATATTAGGGATGGCGAAAACTAAAAAATTTCTTGACCGACCACCGAGCCTCATTAGCCGGTTGAAACCGGTCAACCGATTAGTTTAAAATATGGTACGCTATTTGAAATAACAGCCATTTCGAGCCGCGTCTGCAATTTCGCAACTCCCGCACACACACACACACTGCCACTCTCGACACTTTCTTAAAATCCCCTACAGCGCGAAACATGAGTCCCGCAAACGCGGCGCTGAAGAGCTTGTTGTATGTAATCGTAGGACAAGTGATCGCTTTGAAAATAAAGGCGTTTGTCTAGGTTAGAAGCTCATTTGAAACATTGCCACGGCTCATTTAAGAAAA
>JAUMHP010000055.1:3161407-3177935 GCA_032361065.1 Enteromius trimaculatus | reverse complement strand
AGTGAAAAATCACACCCCAATACAATAATGGCAATATCATTACCCAATATTTGAATCCAAATCCGTGCGTGGATCACGGCTGATGCCTGTCACTGACGTGTAAGTTTCATGTCTGAGGAGACATGAACCGTGACAGCTACACGTTTTTCAAAGTGAACCAACGTGACAATGTCACTTCTTGGCGTGATACTGGATTGCACAAACCGTCACAAAATAAAAATAAACAAAAAAATAACAGGTATTTTGTAGAAAATCTCTTATTTTGGTTTTAACATTTTTCACATTTTCAAGGATTCTGCAAGGGGTGCCCAAAAGTTTGTATAAAACTGTATATATATATAAAACAGTTCCTTGTTTTCTCACATGTAAAATCAAGGTTTTGACCTGTGACTGAACTTGGTCACTTTGTTAGTAGAGGGGCCCCAGGGTCAATATCAAGACACGTGTGTCCCTGACTGGCCGGACGACATCTGATGAGAGCCCATATGCAACAAAGGCCTTGCAGGATAAATGAGAAAGGTGAAGGATGGGGCAAACACACACAGACTGGCTGTTCTCACACACAAACAAACCATCAGAAACTCACAGATAATGACAGTCTCTAACACATTTGGTACTTTATTATTTGGTCTGTGCCTGAAAGTAAAGAAAATGAAATGAATAGGATGCTCACCTCTTGAGCTGATAGTAATTACCATTTTTGAACGTCCAAATTGCCCTCAGAGAGCTTTTTACCCACATAGTCAATAGCTTGACGGAAATTGCTTACTCATTTGAAGAGATTTTTAGGCATGCCGCCAAGACCTTTAACAGGTTTTAGTGCTATTGGGCTGAAGTACTAACAGAATAATAGGATTTGATCTCTGTCTTGAAACTTCAAAATACAAATTTAAAAATATGTACATGATAAACCTTCAACTGTTTGTTCAAATTTAACATTTTGTCACGAAGTTAAATTAAATTCAGGTCTTAGAAACATGAGGGTGAATAATTGATGATGGATTTTCTATTTTAATGTGAACTATCTCTAAACTTTCATAAACGTTCACTAGAGTTTAAGCATGTGTGCAAAAAGCTAAAGACAGCGGACTGAAGCGTTTTTCCTGCTGTGTCTGAGTGAAGATCTGGAAACAAGCTGAGCTGTGTAGAATTGAGGAGATTAAAGTGGAGAGTTTGTGTTTAATAGGCTACTCTGCCTCCAGTGCGTTGCGAGAGCCGCTGTGTTGTGAAATTCACTCTGGTGGCCCTGAAATCGCTTCTGTGAGAACCACAGCAGCTGCATTGATGTACATGCTGCCCCACATGCCCTGCATCCAGCGTGCACAATATTGCCTTTCTAGAAGGGGGCCCTTAAATCCTAATAGCTAGAAAAGTTTAGGTACATATACTGTATAAATCTAAGGTTTTTTTTTTTCTTAGGTGCTGTGACAAAGTGTTTAATTCTTTATTTTATTAATTTATATAGTTTTATGAACTTTGTTTCAGATGTTAAAGACAAATGTTGATAAACAAAAGGGATATAAAGTCATATTAATTATAATTATATTTATTAGATTTTTTGTACTTCATTATTCATTGTTATTGTTATTATTGTTTGTTTATTATTCATTTATGTTTTGAACTATATTTTTGATATTTCATTTATTATTATCTAACAGACATTTTCACAGTATACAGTCAAAACATCATAAACATAAATACATTGACAGTGACCACAGCATTTACAGCCAGACTGTGTGAGGATTGTATTGCCATGAAAAGATTTATGCGCTCTAATTCAGTAACACTGTTTTATATTTAGTCTCTCTGTCTTGCTGTCTGCCCTTCTTTTTCTGTCTCATCCTCTTCCTCTTCCTCTTTGTTTTTTGTTAGCCTGAAGATATTTAGGGGCTGCATGAGAGTTGCATACTACCATAAATCTGTCTTTGTTCTGCAATTGTTTAAGACTATTTAATGAACTAAAGGCAAGGCAAAACTACTAAGCCTTAAACTTGACCTCAATGGACATATTATCCTTACAGTGTCCACTGTTGCTAGTCAGTACACCTCAAGAGGTGACAGGTGTGGTCCTATTACTTCAGGGTAGATAGTGCACAAGTAAGAGGATTATTGGGATCCTGTGATGTCATTGCTTCGGGCAAGTAACATTTTACCTGGCTGTGACCCTTCTCTTCTTCTGCTCTTAATTCTCTTGGTTCACAATGTCAGTTTCAACATCACAGTCAAGTGCATTTCAGGATAAATCTCACCGAGCAGCTTGAAAATATGCACACTTATTCAGAAGTTAAATGTTTTTGAGACAGAGTCCATCTTCCCAAATCGTGTTCCTACAAGAAAGAAAGTGCCATATGGGCTCAAAGTTGCACGTGAAGCGCATGATGCCATTTGTTGAGGAAGGGTGAATGGCAGATGGCTCAGCCCTTGCCAGGCTACAAAGATTGGGCATCCTGAATGGCATTCACACTCTCAGTGAGGGCTATTGTCACAATCAGACACTCAATGAAGCAATGCATCTACAAAGTACCAGCGAATAATGATTAAAGAGAAACATTAATCAGTCCGGTAGGTTAAGCGATCCATTGATCCTAGAGGAATTGTGCCTACAACATTTTGTGCATTAACTTTTGTTAATTATTGTTTTTGTTTGTTTGTTTTTTACATATATGTTTTTATTATAATAATGTATATTTATATATATTTTTATATAAGCCTCTCCATAATCTAATCTAATCTAATCTAATCTAATCTAATATAATATAATATAATATAATATAATATAATATAATATAATATAATATAATATAATATAATATAATATTGTGTTTAGGGGTACGTTTAGGGTTAGCACCTATCACCCATTGTAATTATTATAATAAATACCTATAGTGGAACATCAGTGAAAAATAAAGTGCTGAATTTTCCATATTGATTTTTGACAGGTGCTCTACCCATATTTTGAACTACATTAATGTTTAGCATTAAAGAAAGCTTCTATAAATTTACTGGAAGATGAACTTGTAAAATAAAACAGCAGAACACAAAAGCAACATAATACAGATATTTGGCTGTTAAACTGTAAATATCCAACCAGTCCTGACTCCCTCCTTCATATAATTCTAGCGTAGATACAGTAGTTTGGCTTACTGCTCATAACACATGACACAAACAGCGAAAGCACTACAACCTTCTCTGTTGAACATGCAGAGATCTCTGGGCATCTGTTGCAGCTGGTGCGGTATTGATGGATTCTGGGGCTGGTGTTTGTTTAGGCCCAGCTCTAGAGAAACTGTCCCGGTGGGGTGTCGTCACGCTGGTGATTTGACAGCAGTTCTGAGACCAGCAGCTCCCTTTGCTTTGCAGCATATTTAGAGCGTTACACTAACCGGGATAATGTTACCGCAGCCCCTATGAGCTGCTCCAATCAAAGGCCTCATTACTAAATCCTCTAAGGCAGCCAAAAGCCCATCATGGGGTAAAGGGTTTAACAGCTTTCACTGAAGCTCGACTCCTTAGCAATGACTCATAATCTGTTTCGGTTGTTACTTTAATTCTTCGTACAAAGTGTACTACAACAATAACAGCCCTTTCACCGGTACTTTGTAGAAAAGGCATACTTTAAGGTTGCCAGATAATGTAATAAACTACACTTGTGTGAACTCAAGGTGATCTTGAAATATCTAAAACATTGGTCAAGTAAGCAAAGAGAGCGCTACGTTTCATATTTTCGAATATGGCAATAACATCCAGACATTTTAGGTGTCTGAATATCTTTTTGGGGGCCATTAGAGCAACAACACTAGTAAACATGTCGGTACAGTATCAGTTCCTGGAACACCTGCTAGAATGGAAATGAAGTCATCACACTGTACCGCATGAATATGAGGCTCTAATTGCCTGATATATCCAATAAATGCCATTCGGATCATTTCTGCAACATGTAGTTCAGCACAGAAGAGCACAGGTGAATGTTTTAGTGCTTTAAACTAACCGTCATGCAGCATATGTTGAAAATGCTCTTTGAGCTTCCGGACTCTGTCGACAGACTCGACAACTTGACTTTTATGTGTTTTACGATGACACTAAAATACACCACAGCGGCTGCAGTAAAACCAGTCACAACTATGTTTTACAGCTATATTTTTCTCCCATAAATGCAACAGATAGTAAATCATACACTTACTGCTGGAATATTGCTGTAGCAAATTGCTAGTTTTTAAGCTTTAATGCTTTAAATGCAAAAGCATCAAAAAAGTTCCTCGTGCAGATTTTTGTTTTAGATCATATTTTTGGAAAAAACTAACATGCTTCTGGATTATGCATTGAAATAGTGTGTGTGTGTGTGTGTTTGGGGTCGGTATTTTTTCTATTTTGGTGTCAATTTTAAATGAAATTTTCCATTCACAGAGGAAAGTCACAAATTCTACAAACATATGAAGCAGCACAACTGCTTTCAACATTGATAATAATCGACGTTTCTTGAGCATCAAATTAGCATATTAAAATGTTTTCTGAAGGATCACATGTCACTGAAGACTAATTATGCTAAAAATTCTACTTTGAATCACAGAAATAAATAACATAGTATAATATATTAAAATAGAAAAATGAAAAAGGAGTTTACAATTACAAATTGTACAGTAGACATGTTTCCCCCCCATGACATCACTCTGCCCAGTATCCCACAGTGCTTTGTGGAACAGATGTCATGAATGGAGGGCTGAGAAACCGATGGGCTCTGTGATCCTGCACTACCGCTAATAAATCTTCTCCGTTATGGAAAATCACAATCTCACAGCCAACAACTTCTTTTATCAGCAATCCACAGGCATGTTTGTGAAGGTTATTTCTGCTCTCGCAGTACAGCACATGTGTCTAGACTCATGGAAACATTGAGCAAAACATCATATGAGATGACAGCTTGATAAGGCTGTTACATTTCTGAGCGTCCCTCACTCATGGTATTATGCACGGAGGCTGTTTATGAAAAAAATGACTTCCAATATGTTAATAAACAATTAGAGCTAATTATAAATCTTTACTGGATTACAATAAATACTGATTTCTCGATTTTAATCAGTTCTCATGTTTATGAAATCCATATCCTAAACAACCAACTTTTATTGAAAACACACACACACACACTTTACTTTTCTTAATTTACATTAAATAAATCTGTGAAGTTTCAAATAAAAATATATTTTAAAAAAATTTAATTGTAAAGTTAATATAACTAAATTTTGGGTGTAATTCAAGTTTTTACAAATCAATTAATTTGAGCCTTAAAATCATACCAACTGACTCTCATCTAAATTACAGCATTACTTGAGATTTTTTCTCTTGAGAACATTTGTAAAGTACTACGCCAGATATATATCCTAAATAATCAATACTGACTCGAATCAGAATCAAATAGCAAGCTTATGAATAGAAATTGAATCACAATTAAATTTGTGTCAACACCCAGCACCAAAGATGTTATCAGTAGGCATGAACCCACTTATGAATATAATAATATATACAATTAAGTGTACACTTATTCCCACTTAAGTATATTTATTAAGCATATTACTGTATTAAGTGCTTTTTAAAAGTACACTTAAGTGTATTTCATTTTTTAAAAGGACAGTGTCATTTACTGTCATGATTTGTAGCAGAAATGAGCAAATGAGGCCTTTCACTTCGCTTTGTTCAAATATGGATTAACTGAACTTCTGGGTTAAAAACTGAATGTAAAAATTTGACCCAACACCTGGGTTAGTCCATATATGACCCAAAGTTAGGCTGAAACAAACCAGCATTTTTTAGAGTGTAAAATCTTGCAAACCCATGGCTTTTCCAGTTTTGTGAGCATGTCATCACCTGAAAAACTTGAGCAAACCAGCTGCTAGAATTATACAAGATCAAAACAACAATATAAACCGAAGACTAAAATGTCCACCCATGATTTAATTGGAGAGGACAGTGGTGTCACATTCATTAGTTCAAATTAAGCACGTTTAATCGTATTAAACAGGCTGTGTTTAAAAAAAGCTCTTGGTGGAACTGTAGTGAATGTTTAATAAATCCTGGATAATCCTCATTTGAATTTCGGGATGTTCTTTTCAAAGATTCCAGCCCCTAAAGACACACATTTAGCTCTCTTCAAAAGAAACATGTTCTGTTTACACAAACCATTTACAAACGAGTCCCTCGGGATAAAGCAGATGACATGTGAACTTCCCCCACCACAGGAAGACGTCACTGAAATACAGTAACACTAGCACTACTACTGTAGTTATAGTAGGCAGCAGCTGCTACTGTGTTTAAATGTGGACTTGTGTGAGCAGATCTTAAATGTAATCAAACATATTTGCAATTAGAATTCCTGACGAAGCATGGAGAGCATGCTCTTGTGCTGTGTATCAAACTATAGATGTTACAGAACAATACAGTTTAACACACAGCACCAGAGCATGTCTCCACTGACAGCGTTTCACTTCCTGTTCTTCTGAGATTTACTGACGGACACTGTTACATTTCAGAGAACTAGCAATTACTTTAATTGAAAATCATTCACAAAAAGGCAGACTGAACAAAAATGTGAAAAATACATTATTTAAGATTGTGGTTTAATCTTTTAAAATACTGTGCAAAAATAGAAAATAAGGTTGTTATTGTAAAAATGTATAAAATTATAATTCTTTAAGTAACATGTCTTTTAAAAAAATAATACACATGCTCATGAGTAGGCCCAGAAAAAATACACACACACACATATTTTTTTTGTGAGTTTGAGAGCATTATTTTTTTTACATTTTTTCAGTACTTTTATGGTGCTTTAAGGAAATTAATGTTTACAGATGAACTAATTTCTTTGTATAACTACATATATTTTTGATATTGTTGATCAAAGAAATGTAAAGAAAAACATAAGGACAATTGAACATTTATCTATCCATCTATCTAAAGGAATAGTACCCACCAAATTTGCTGCAAATGTTCTCACTTTCGTGTCATCCAAGATGTAGATGAGAACAGATCTGGAGAAATGTAGCATTACATTACTGGCTCCTTCTGAATGAATGGGTGCCGTGCAGAATAATAGTCCACACAATCTAATAGAGGTACAAAAGCTGTCACTGGGGTGAAACCTTTTCAAAAGGGACATGTTTGTAACTAAAGGGTCCATTTAGGAACTTTAAAGGTAAATATTAGTTCTGAAAGTGTACATATTTGAACCTAATACATAACCTTTTGAAAAGATACTACCCCAGTGACAACTCTTGTACCTTTTATTTCTGAGAGTGCACAGCTAATAAAAACATCACAATAACCCACAATTAATTCACACTGCAACAGTACAGAAAATCCATCAAGGTGTTTTTACATTCAAACTGCTGCTTTTAGCTAAAATGGAGCCGCAAAATTGCTTCTTTCAGTGAAAAAGTCATCTTGTCTTAATCAGGAGAGAATTATGCACAGATCAAGCAGCAAAAAACCCCAAAAAGTCCAAAACAGTTGAAGGACTGGAGGTGAGGAAATTATTTGTGAATTCTGACGGCACTCATTCACTGCAGAGGATTCGTTGGTGATGTGAAGTAATGCTATTTTTTTCCAAATCTGTACCGACCAACCTCATGTTGGAAATATTCAGCAAATTTTAGTTGTTGGGTGAACCAAGTGAACTATGGCCTACTGTTTGTGGTAACATTGTGGTACCTGGTCTTAAAAAAGTTTAAAGCATTGATTTTGCACATTTTTAAAAGATATTACTGTATTGAATCAAAAAAAACAAGATAGCGACAGCCTATATTACAATTGATTTACACGTTTCTCTGCTGAATTGTTATGGGCCTGCTCATGAGCTTTAACAGACTAAAAAATCAATAATAAAGCAAAACAGAAGCAAACAGATCAAAAGTACACATCAAAATCTAAAGTACGACATACATTTTGACTGGTTTCTTGACACAAAAATGAGCTCTTTTCATTAAGTCATTTTGTGTATGTGTGTCTTCTTTTATATATTCTGAGAGAAATCTTGAGAGCATCAGTAAACAGCATTTGTTTAGCCATATTTTCTTCCCAATGTTCTAAGAACATACTATTCTATCTCTTTTGATTTTAACTTAAAAGAAGAATTTGCACGTGGCTGCTTCTCTACTCTGGTGGAGTGTGAACGTCTACCTCGGTGGTCGCAAATACCGCATCTGCATTTTCAACCAGACCTGCATCGAAATCTGAATCTGCACTTTCATCCTCATCTACATGTGCCTGTGTGCCTGTTGCCCCTCCATTTTCATTGGCTGGACCCTCGACAGAGATGACATCATCATAGTCGTCCTGTTTCTCTATCTCCACTTCATATGTGTCCTGATCTGATGAGAACACAAAGGAAAAGGTCAGCACCATTTCCATAAAACACACGCACAAACACACACGCACATAAATTTGAGCAATGTACCAAGAATGTTCTCGGGTCTCCTGGGAAGGAGAGGGAGGTTGAGGTCATCATCATGGTGGGTTTGAAACGTAGAGATTCCATTGGCTTGTCCCTCAATGTCATCATATTCTGTCCCTGAAGAACCTCTCTTTCTATCATCTTCCTCTTCCTCCTGTCCTGTTGGAGAAACCAAACATGATTTAATTTACATAAATAGATATAAATTCATTTATACACTATGTATTCATTTAAAAACATTTCGTAGGGTTTTGTAGAGAAATTACTCACCCTCGTGTCGTGCCAGACCTTTGTTAATCTTCACAAATTCAAATATTATTTTATGAAATCGGAGCGTTATCTGACCCTCCATAGACCGTAACAATACTAAAATGTTCCCAGCTCCAGAAACGTAGGAAATGATACATCAGTAATACATCATCAACTTCAGTTTTGCGACACTACGAGGATACTTTTTTTGCACAAAGAAAACAAAAATAAGGATGATTACGTCAAATGCGTTCTGAAGTAATCTCCAAAATGATGGAAAATGTAACTCAGGGGAGAAGAGTGCTTGAGTAAATTATGCTATTATTGTTTTCTTTGCACAAAAAAAGTATTCTCATAGCGTCGCAAAACTGAAGTTGAGCCACCGATGTCACATGATTTACCAATGTATTTACTATGTTTCTGAACCTGGGATCATTTGAGTTGTGTTACTGACTAGGTAGTTTTAGACGGTTCTCAGATTTAATAATAATAATAAATAATAATTTAATAATAATTTGTGTTCTGAAAGGTCTCATGGGTTTGGAACGACATGAGGATGAGTAATTAATAACAAAATTAACCCTATAAACTTTAGTCAAGGCTAATACTTATGTTACCTGGTATTTTAGTTTATTAAACATAAAAAACAATCAGTAATTTTGTTGATTCAAATTTAATTCACTTATGTTATAGTTTACATTGTATAGTATTAGTATAGTTTGTTTATTTGGATGGACAGGCAGACAAACTACAATGAACAGACTGAGTAAAATATTGATTGATTGACATACATTATGTTGAAATGCATGAAACTGACAATTAAAAATGACCTGCTATTAGAAGCCTAATATTTAAATTCCTCACCTGACTTTTCCACAAGAGAATCCACATCCTGATAGTCATCATTATCTAAAAATGATGCCTTTTCCTCAGACAAATCTAAAAAAAGAAAAGAAATAAATAATAATATTTGCTTAAGTAAATATTTTGTAATTGAAATATGAATAATAACAATTATTTTAATTAAACATTATTTACATAAACATACATAGAATCAAAAAACATAGTAATATACATTTAGCATTATAGGGAAAGCATAGGCTTTTTATGTGTTGATATTCACAATGTTCAAAGTAATAATAATTAAATGATACAGTATACCTTTGTTCTTTGTATCCATCTTATCCATTTCATTCACATCCGGTTTGACTTCTTTACCATTTTTATTCCTGTAATGTCTTACTGCAAAAACAGAAACAGGTAGAAATTTCTATGGCTTCTGTTGGCTATTGTCTGATGCGTAGACAGGTAGTGGGAAACACTGCCACCAACAGGTTAAAAATACGAAGGCCTTCCAAATATCACTGTGTAACTTACACCAAATTAAAAAGCATCATTTTTCCATGGTGAAGTGATACTCACAGACTAAAAGTAGGCGTTGCCGATTTATCCATATTAAAAACAAAATCAGCAACCCCAGCACGCCTCCTAACAGACCCAATATCAGGCCCACTGAAGAACTGTCATCTTTTGGAATATAACCTACAGTATTAATAAAACAGTTTTACATGTTAGAATGTTCGTTAACGGCAAGAAGCAGCAAAATAAATCAAGAACAATAAAATGATTTTCCTATATTAAAGTGCTCCTATTATGGGTTCATATTTTGTTTTGGGACTCACTAACAACATGACAAGCATGCAAGGTTTAAAAAGCACTTTCATTGTCTTATAATATGCATTTATTTTTGCTAGTGCTGTCAAACGATCAATCGCCAATAATCGCATCCAGAATAAAAGTTTTGGTTTACATAATATATGTGTGTATACCGTGTGTATACTATTAGGTATATATACAAACCCAAGCTGCATATATTTAAGAAAAGATATGTTACATTTATATATTAAATACATTTCTAATACATAATATTTAAAATATATACAAAGAATATATAAATGTATAAACTATATAAAAAATATACAATGTATATACAGTACCTGTATTTATTTATACACAATAAATATACTTAATGCACATACATATATAATGTAAACAAAATTGTTTATTTTGGATGTGATTACTTGCATTAATTATTACTGCACTCATTTTTTCCTTACTTGCTCAACGACTCCGAAACGATAAAGTTTTTCAAAGCCCCCCATATGTGATGCTGGTCTGCTGGGATTGGTCAATTGATCTCATTTTCACTTTTCATGCCTGAAAAATCAGCATTTAGTGCGGCTTTGTGTACAGCATTACCATGGAGACTGTCATTTTTTACGGCTTAAAAAAAATCCATAATAAGGGCACTTTAAATTGTATGGCATCTGTGTTTTATTTTATTTTTTACCATCACATATGATTTTTGCAGGACCACGTGTGCATTTTTCTGTTGTGACATAGCGCACGCACTGAGAAATATCGTAATGGGTTTTTGGGCAATCAATTTGCACATTTATTTCATTTGCTATTTCCTTTTCATCCAGCAGTTGGTGACTATCGTTGCACTTGAGCACATCACAAAACATCTTGGTATCATCATTTTTCAGTTCTCCACAAACGTATTCCCATTTCTCTTTATACCTGATCCCAATTTTCCCACCACACTTCTCAGTGGTTCTGAATTGAACACTACCTGCAATACAAATACAACTTCTGTCACTGAAAGTATAGCAAAACTTAGTATAATCTAAGCATATGACTAATCTTTTTAACATCTTTGTATATTCTGCAAACATGAATTAGAAGTACAAAAATGACTTAAACAGCAACAAAACACAAAAAAAGGAAACTGAGTTACTTTTTAACATCAATTCATTATTCAACTACATTATCCAACAATACGTGTAGCCTATGACTCACCTTCACAGGGCACATAAAGGATGTTATCACAGCTGCTTTTTTTAAAGCCACACTGCCACACCAGTGTCTCCTTGCCAGTACAGCCAAAATGGAAGATATTTGGTTGCAATTTTTTTGTTGTAGATTCTGGAGACCTTATGTAGAGGGCCTTACCACAATTCAGGCTGTCACATAACTTGTCGGACATCCCATGGTCCCACTGGGATGCACAAACAGGCTCGTTATCTACGAGCACCGTTCCTCTGCAGTTGTTTGTGAGCGTAATGTTTGTAGGTTTACCTGGGGAGGAGATGTTTCTTTAAATACAGCATTTAAGAACTGACTGCTGTTAACTAATTGGCCAAAATGCTGTCATGGTGTTATGGGATCCATTTTTAACACTTTGAGAATATTCTGAGAAAAGATGTGTTCTTGTATTAATGTTTCTGCAACAATAATTAATTACAGTTAATTTATTAAATTAAATGATTTTTTATTCAGATATATTTTTTATTGTTTTATTATATTACTTTTAAAAAATAGTAAAGTTTTTTTGAAATGCCTCCATATAAATGTATAATTTATTTGTAATAAATAAATAAGTGTTATGGTCCATAAACGTTGGCTTGTTGTTATTAAATTATATGTATGATTTTATTTTTTATTGCATATTTGTTAGTTTTATTTTGAATAATGTTTTAGTAGTTTCAGTACAGCAAGTTAAACTAAATGAAAATGAGAAATATTGTCTTAGTAACGGTAGGACAGGTGAAAGTTTTATGAAAAAGAAAGAAAAATACTGTATAAAAATTCAGAAGATTAATAAATGCAATGGACAACAAACTAAAATGCAATACATTGTCCAAAAACAGACTGCAATAGTATCTTAATGATTCTGAACTAAATTGGCAATGCCTTTTAAATCTATATATCTGTTCTGTTCATCCACTTTACTTGAGAGTTTACAGCGTTAGGGATGTAACAAAAGAAAGAAAGAGATCATTCTTACGGTCACACTGAATGTTTAACTGGGGCTGATTCTGGACGGATGGATTATGGCTCCCGCATTCCCAAATTTTATTGTTCCCTGAGAAATTATAGGTTTTCTTCCACTGCTCTTTCGTGTCGTTGAACACAGGAGAGTGTGATCTGTAATTTCCACACTGTAGATACTCGCACAGATTTTGTCCTTCCTCTCTGCTCCATCCAATTCCACTGACTTGCTGTGTATTTCCATCCTTCAGACAATATACTGGACCACTGCATTCGCCTTCCTTTTTATAGAGGAGCAATCGTTCCCTACCTGTTACACGAAGAGCAGAAAGATCTTGTTTCACATGTGCAGGAGCAGAGGTCAAAGGTCAGTTCCAGAAACTACATACATCAGCTAGAGAGTGTGGTAGAAATTCTATGCACTTGGAAAACCTTAAAAAGTTTAATTAATCAGGTAACATGTCTGACTGCATTGGAGAACCAAACTTTCTTGGCAAAGATGACATTATAACATCAGTTATCTCTTACATAATAGGTTCTTCATGTGCAATTCAGGACAACCCATAGGCAAAGTAAATCTGATTATTACATTCAGATAGACATCTAGTCACCTTGTCCATATGCATCTGTCATGGCAACATGATAACTAACTTTGGCTAAAGTGTTTTTGTTTTGCAAAAGGATACAAATCAGACTGCAAGAAAGAGAAAACTTAGTTGAGATCACAAAAATGTATGTACAAAGATAAAAAAGTGCGTACCTGTGCATTTCAGATAGCCAGCAGTACATTGTATCTTTGAAACATCACTGACATCACATTTGGAAACAGAATTGTAAATTTCATCACATTTAATTTTTGATAGTCCTGTGAGTTTAGACTCTTCAAGGGAAGTCCTATCATGTTGGTCATTTACACTCTCCCCACAAAGTAGTTCCTTGCAGATTGTATTTGTAAGGTTTATATTAAGATTGTCTTGGCAGATGGGTGCCCACTCCCCAGCGTAAAACAGTGACACAGTTCCAGCACATTTGTCTCTTGGATCCTGCAGTTTAGCTTTGACGCTGTCTGTGAAGAGCATTTAAAATAAACGGTCAGTAAATGGCATTTTACATTGTGTTTAAGGAATAGTTCACCCAAAATTAATATTTGCAAAGAATTTACTCACCATCAGGCCATCTAAAATGAACTGAATGTACTTTTACATGCTAACATTTGTCTTAATATTGACCCAGAACATTAATGGAAACTAAATGGATTTTTACCTACCCAGGTGAAAAAAAAAGTTCAGCAAAATACACTTTAAGTGCATTTTCAGACACTAATTTTGTACTTAATATACTAAAAATGATTCTTTAGTACTTCTAAGAAGATAGTAAAGATTAAGAACATCTAAACGTACTCAACTGTGCTATTTTGGGCCACCATGAATATGAGCTAAAATGTGCTTTTAAGATACTTTCTCTGCAATATGTGTATAGACTGTTTCAAAGACAACATAAACAAATGTTACTGTGTGGAGATGCCAGAATCAGACGGCTTTATTAAAAATGCAAACTCTGCCAGCAGGAGGTGCTTTAAGAGAGGTTTCGCCAATAGACAAAGCAGCTCTGAGCTTTCAAACGCTGCCTTATATGCAAGATGAAATGAAAATGACATTTTTTGAAGACAGACTTCCTTCAGAAATATAGGCATATAAAAACACCCACTCCTCGGGTTGATTTAAACGTGTATTACAGTATGTGCTCGTGTTTATTTAATGAAGCCTTTTGGACAATCGGTCAGTTTTGATATCCTGGCAGGTCAACAAAGATAAATATGTATAGGAAACACACCCCACAGCACAATAACCGGAGACCACCTTCCTTACTCATCATTAGCTGCATTTGTAGCTAAAGACTGGAGTTGGGAATAAATATATTAAAGTATACCCTTTTTCACCTAGATAGTGATTTCTTCATGGGAACAGATCTGGAGAAATTTTACATCACCAATGAATTCTCTGCAGTGAAACTTGGACAAACTTGTTTCCATTAAGGAACAAACTCATCTCATATCGTTAATGCTTTGAGAGTGAGTATATTTTTAGCAAATTAAATTTTTTGTTGGGAATTATTCCCATCATTCAAAAGTCCAAAGTCCCCATAAAGTTCCCGCTGCATACTGCAACATCCCGGGAGCGTTGTTGGATCCACATCTAAAAGGTGGAGAATGGCATGTTTAGGGATTAGAAGTAGGATTAAGTATATTAAGGAGGGAGTGGTTGGGTCTTTATCCATTCACACGCCCTGGATGTTGCAGTCTGCAGCGAAGTTCTGATAAATAAAGCAGGAGTTAACCTAAAGTTTGGTTCTGAATAGAGCAGCTATTTACATTACCTGTGCAAAACACTTCGGCTGGGGATTTGCAGGTGGACTTTTGGTTGGAAACAAAATGGCACATAGTCATGTTTTGTACTTTTTCTGAGCAGTACACACTATGGTAAGCGACACGTAGATCTTTCTGAGATATTAACGGTTTCTGAATTGGTTTTCCACAGCCCAGATTCTCACAGATCATTTTGGAGTCTTCAGGTCTCCAAGTTTTGCTGCAAACACCTCCACACTCGTCTCCGCAGACCTTCACCTGTCCCCAGCATTTTTCTCCAAGCAGGTTTTGAAGTGCCACTCGAGGCTCCACTTTCTTTGACCCTACATGTGACATCAGTAAGAATACAAGCACACAGAACTGTTAAAAGGTTGATTGCATCTGAGGAAAACTTTCATGTAACAGACAAATAATAATCTTTCAATGGGTAAAATATGGACAGAACCAGTAACTGGGTTGTCGGTTGGGTTACTATCCAGAAAATCTCAGAAGTGCTGGTTCTGTCCATATTTCACCCAGCATTTTTAGAAGGCATTGAAGAATGTTTATACACAAACATTAATTCAGTTAATTCACAATAAATGTATTTAGTTGGGTAAAATAGTTTAGTTTTGTCAGACAAATTTTTATATTGTATTTTTATTTTTTTATATATTAATTTACTGAGATTTAAATAAGCCATTGTTTAAACACTATTTAGAAAAGACAAGTACTGACAGTAGAATTGTGATTACTCACTGAGTCGCACAATGATAACCACAAAATGGAAAAACATCACATAAACGTTTCTTAAATGTCCAACATTACTGAACCTAAAACATTTACTCTTCTATTGCAGTCCCTTGCAAAACATGCTGGAAACTAAAGATTCACTACCCAGTTACTGTAGGTATGCCAAGAAAATGAAACGGGTAGTTTCGGTAAATAAAATAAACTTAAAATGGCACAAAATGTTCAAACTCATTTTATTTAGTTTATATCATTTAAAATAATTCACTTTTTTGTAGCTTAAAACATGTTGGTCAAAAAATTAAGGCATTGTGGTGCCATATGAACTTACCTGAACATGTGACGTAAGCATCTGTTTTTAAAGACTCCAGGGATCCACAATGCATTGCATTGCACATGTCACCGGCTATTTTGTCATTCTTTTCCATTGGAGACAGATTTTTAATCGTACTTGTACTGTCAAACTGCACAATGCTTACTTTTCCCTCGCAAGAAGAATTGCCTTCAAAGAACTTAAGCTCTTCCTCTGAGAACAAATAAAACATATGTTGACTGCATGTTACACAGGCAATATAGTCAAAATAACACCTTAGACTTATTTACAAAACTGGGAACAGCAATTACTCTAGTTTTCAGTGTCACATGATCCTATAGTTATGGTGCTCAATTATCATCAGGTTTTTTTTTTTTTTTTTTGCGTTTTAGTGACAAAATCAAGGATTCGATTTGATTGATACAAAGTAATATACAGTAGGGGTGTTCGGTTCCGTTTTTTTTGGAGTCGACTCCGACTCCTCGACTCCATTTACTTTGAATTAAAATAGAAATACATTCGCGCCTAGAAAATCACATCAACCACCTGCTGTAAGTACAAACTTAATATTTACACGCGAAGTGTGTTCTGGGAACGA